>WOGN01003361.1:0-14180 GCA_015342105.1 Leptinotarsa texana
CCAAATTCAACTATTTATTTGAGGGGGAAGATAAAGAGTGAAAATTTAGATTTTTTTCAGATGTACTATTTGAAACATAAACTTTCAAATAATGAAATAAAAAAAATTGTTAAATAAGCCCATTATTTATCTAGAACTGGCGTGAGAATTTCCTCCAAAAATACTTTGCCTTCATTGCCACCAGGGATGCATGTAAGGGGTGTCTAGAAGGGAAGCCTTCGCCGAATTGTTAAAAGAGGTATTAAATATATCTTAGCTGAACTGCAATGAAAATTTTAAACATTTCGAAACACTTTTTCAGGATCGTTATTAACAAAATAATTCATTTCAGTAGATATTATTAAAAATGAAGTTTATTTCATAATGTTATGTACAGAAAAAATTATTTTGGGCTCCCACCAAAACAAGATGGTCGCTTCGATATTATATCCTACATACGTCATATATAATGTTCAACATACGATAAATAAATGAGTTTTGTATGATTGATTGAAAGAAGTACATTTTTTTAGGAGAGATTACTTTCTTGGAAAAAGAGCTTTTTGGCTTTCTACTTCTCCACCTTTATACAAATAAATGTAGAAAACTTCCAAAGTAAGGAAAAAGGGATCAAGCTCAAAGTGTTCATAGATGGATGGATTTCCAAATGGTATGTATTTTGATGGACAAATAGCAGAAAAAGATATTGTTAATCTTTTTGGCGAAAATTTTTCAAGAGTTTATGTTAGAGGAGGATTGGATTTAAATGATATCACAGAGGAATCAATGGTATCAGCAATTGATATACCATTCATAACTTTCAGTAGGTACTGAGGAAGTATTCAAGGGGCTGAATTCATTAAAAGATAACTTGAGTTGTGCTTATTTCCTTAAAAGATGTGTTTACTTACAAACTATGCCATTGTATATAATATTCAATCTGCCATTGAAGCTTGGAATATTTCCCTGCCAATGGAAGAATAGTTATGTCACCCCCCCATTTTCAAGTGGCAAAAAGGACGACATAAAAAACTATCGCCCAATTAGCAAACTTTCAGCCATCCCAAAACTTTTTGAATTTTTACTTGTGCACCACCTTTCGCAGCATTGCAAAAATTTGCTGAATGAAAATCAAAATGGATTCGCTACAGGTAGATCAATAACATCAAATTTATTAGTATATCATTATGATATTATCATGGCCCTAGAAAATGGTCTTCAAATTGGTACAATTTACACTGATTTCAGTAAGGCCTTTGATAGGGTAAAACACAGTTTGCTGATCAATAAACTTCAAGAAATAGGTTTTCCAACTTGGTTAATATGTTGGTTAAATAGTTATTTATCTGATAGAAAACAGTTGGAAAAAAGTCAAACCACATTTGTAGTGATATTCATGTTACCTCCGGTGTTCCGCAGGGATCACATCTAGGTCCACTTCTCTTCCATATTTTTATTAATCATATAGCTCTTAACTTTTATCACTGACGATCTCAAAATTTATATGCCAATCAACTCCGACATAGACTGTAAATAGCTTTAATCTAACTTGAACACATTGATCAATTGGTCACGAAATAATGGAATGTTACTCAATGTTGACAAGTGCTATTGTATTTCATTTTCTACGTCGAATAATCCTATTAAATTCGATTATAAAATTAAAAACAGCCTCAAACGGGTTTTTGAAATTCGCGATTTAGGAGTCATATTTGATCATCAATTAAATTTTACTCATCATATTGACTCCATAGTCAATAAATCTTTTCAATTATTGGGTTTCATTTCTAGAAAATCCATAAAACCTATCTGTTATGGCTTTCAGAACGTTATATATATATCATTGGTATATTCAGTTATTCAATAAGCCTCATCAGTGTGGTCACCATATTATCGAACTCACATCGATCTAATAGAAAGAGTGCATAGAAAATTTCTGAAGTGTATAGCATTTAAAATGAATCTGCGATTTGGTGAATACGAATATAAGCAAGTTATGCAAAATTTGAATATTACCACTTTGGAAAGTAGTAGAACAAGATCTGACTTGATTACTCTCCATAAGATACTATCAGGGAAGATAGATTGTCCTACATTGCTTCGTTTGATTTATTTTTAAATTCCAAACAAATTTACTCGAAACTCTGAATTATTCCAAGTTCCCTACCATCGAACAAATTACGGTTATCATAGTACTTTGTCACGTTTTGTTAGATTAGGTAATGTATATTGCAATAGAGGTTTAGAATTCACCGGACAAGCATCAAATTCATTGAAAACCAGTTTGAAAAAATTATTACTATAACTGTCCGTCTAATACTGCAGTCCTGCCAAATTGCTCATTTTTACTTAAAATTTAGTAAAAGTATTATATATTATTATATTTCATATCTAAAAAGGGGAAAACCCGTGTAAAATAATAAATAAAATACTTCAGATACAAACTGGAAGAAAAAGCCCTCTTCCGAAACAACTACTTTCACTATGGCTGGGATTAAATCAAATGAGCATATGTCTCAATGAACCGTCAGGTGTGACATGGTTAAATTTGTCTCTTTCGTGACATACAAGTTATAATGTAATGAATGAAATGAGTACTTCATACAGAAAGGTGCTAAGACAAGTGTCTTATTCTGAAACTTTCAAGTCCACCATTGAGGATGATAGGGTTACATGTAAGTGAAATTTTATATCGTAACTCTTTCATATATTATATTGTTTCATTCCTGTTAATGATATCTGATTCAATTAGAGTACAAACTAAATAGGAAAAAATAGATTTTTCTTATTAGTCAGTGGACTATGCTTGAACACTGGAACTAAACAAATCTAAAGAAACGAACTTTAAATGTTCAAGCCAGTCTCAGATATACCTACACAGTAACAACTACTCCCCTGGCTAATACCACGTAGGGCGTTGGATTATATCCGACAAGTGTCAGTACAGGACACTTCACAGAAAATTTCCTGCATATGCAATTGAAATCGTCAACGCTCAATTTTGGAACGGGCACACTTGCAGATCGGTTTCATTAGCCACTCATCAGTGTAAGATAGTGGCCATCATCGACCTGAAGTCAATGATATTCCATAATTGGAAATCGGAATTCTTTCAAAGTATTTCATTCCTCTTCCTAAGTTGGAGCGAAACAACAAAATGTCACTCCATTTAGTGGACGAAGTACTAACCAAGTGCATATCTGAAATTTGCCCGATTCTTTTGAATAAGGAAGAAAAACTTTCTTATTAGTCAGAGGGCTATGCTTGAAAACTGGCAGTAATCAATTCTAAAGAAATGAACTTTAAACGTTCAAGCCAGTCTCAGAGACTGGCTTGAACTGCACCAGAACTGCAATACTCTTCTAGACACGTGTTTCATCAACCAAGTTGGCATCTTTCAGGAACAGTGCTTGTTTTGGATAAATAAGAAAAGATGATTTTCATGTAATTCAATGTTCATATGGAAGACCTTGTTTTGGGAGGGCTTTTTCTTCCAGTTCGTATGTGAAAGTATCTTCTATGTACAATCTTTGTAGAGAGTTTATATTGAACTTGAATGCTTTCTTCTTCATTGGAATTCCCATGCTTCTTTTGTATAGAGATAGAGAAAAGCAGAAAGCCAAAAATCTTTTTTTCCAAAAACATGAGTTTCTAGTTTTATTTTGTAACAGTAAAATTGTAACTTTGAAGTGAAAATCATCCTCATGAAAATATGTCCAGTGTCCAAGAAAGGCATCCTGTATAATCTGATGGCGGTGTGCGATATTTAGGATCTGTAAAACAAAAGTGTGAATAGATACATAGAAATATAACTTTTTCATGTATAAAATCAACATGCCTAAATCTTGTTTGTTCTGTATGATCGCTAATACATCATGATCACTGGTTTCTGTGTCTTTAACAAATACATCTGGCCAAATTTCGGGAATCCTTTTAACCATATCTCTCTGTAGTTCTGTGAATTTTTTATGGAGCTCCTTACAATTATCCACATTGTCGTTTTCAACTATTAGGCACACCTCTCTTATATCTTTTCCAAAGCCAGACGTTTCTGCGTACAAAATATGGAGTGCTCTCATTAGTGCTATATCCTCATAAAAACCGCCTTCTCGTAAATCTGTTTTCTTCCTTTCCTCTTTTCTTCTATTTTTTGATGACAGAGTAGATCTAAAAATGACAATATATACATCCATCTGTTAACTATTGTAATAAATCATAATTAATGTATAAAAAAATCTACACAATAAATAATCTTTGAAACCTATGAACGACAGAAATTCAAAGAAATGTATGACTAGTCATTAACATATGTTTTCAATGGTGAACTGAATGATGGGTAAGGAATGACTCTTTTTTATGAAAAATGATAATTAAAAGTTCCTACTTTTTTATACCACTTTTATTTGTAACTAACGTTACTGCAGTTTCGTCCTACAAAGACATTTTCAAACGAATAGAATAAACTGAAATAAATAACAATGTTATCAGATCTAAGAAATTAATCTGTTTTTCTAACTCTGCTTCGAGTGTGAACTGTCAGTATCTATTAACATTATTCATAAATGTCATAAATTGGTACTACACTACAGCTGAACCAATTTATGACATTTATGAATAATTTTAATAGAAACATACAGTTCACACTCGAAACAGAGATAGAGAAACAGATTAATTTCTTAGACCTGGTCATCATATACTATCATAATAAATACGAGTTCTATGTATTTAGAAAACCAAACTATACAGACATTGCAATCCCAAGTGATTCTTTCTTTCAGGACAATCATAAATTATAAAGCAGCCTACAATTCAATGTTACACAGAGCATTCTCTTTGCCTTTGTCTTCTAACAATCTGGATAGGAAATTTAAAACAATTATACAGATAATGGTTTCGACGCAGATACAATCCAGAAGTTTGTCATGTGAAAATAAAGCCTCAAATTTATATTTAGATTGATCAAAATCGAATCAAATCAGTTTATTCATTCAAAGGACCTATTAGGGTATAGAACATGTCAGGATATGTCTGAGTACATGTATATAAATATAGTAAAGACTACGTACGTAACTACAAAGCAACAAAAAAGAACAGCAATATAAATTATTTGTTTAAAAAATTCATCAATGTTATAAAATACACTTTCTTGCAGAAAGCGTTTTATGGGATTTCAAAATTTGAAGCGTGTAGGCTGAATTTTAATGCCAGTGGATAATTGTATGTAAACTCTTGCACCTTTTGAGAGTGGTCATTTGATGTTATTTGGAGATTGCTATAATTTGAATAGATTAGCTGATTGTTTCTGGTTTGGTAGACATGCATGTCCGAATGCCTGGAAAGAGTGTTTTTTATTTTATGAATGTAGCAGGCAAATTCCATAATATAAAGACAGGCCAGAGAAAGAATATTCAATTTGACAAACAATGGTTTGCAGGAATTCCTTTGTGATACATTTATTATAGTTCTTACTGCTTTTTTCTGAATACGAAATAGATGCTGTGCAGCCGGAGAGCTTCCCCATAAAATGCCATAAAGTAGAATAGACTGGATTTCAGCAAAGTAGAAATTTCTCAAACTGCCAATATCAACCATATTCCGCACGCATACAGCTCATTCCAGCTGAGATCGCCCTCACGGGTTATTTTCAAGAACTTTGTTGTTCATTTTCTGATAATATTTAAATCAGTTAGTTTGATTGAGAGTGGATTGTTCATTATTCTCTATCTGGTGTGATATATTAGATACTCAATTTGGTTAAACTGACTTCTATCAGAAGGATATGATTCGAACCATTTGGCTTCAATTCTTCGTATACCACAAAGATTCTGTATTTATTGATGAAGGGAGTTAGTCTATCTAGCATACAATATTCGTTCACCTTTGCAAATGGAGGGAAACCTGATACCGGTCTGTAATTGTTAATGTTGTTTTTTCATTTTTTATGCACTGGCGTTAACTTTGCTGATTTGATACAGTTTGGAAATATGCCAGATGCGAAAGAATGATTTACTAATTGGGTTAGAATACCGACTATATCTTTACCAAATTGCTTTATGAAATCAGAGGGAATTTCATCTGGACCTGTAGATATTTTATTTATCAGTTTTGTTACAATATGTAACATTTCATTTCATTTTGATAGAATTTGTGTTGCTTTTCCCCGAAAAATCAAATTAACCTATTTTTTTGATGGACTTTGCTACGCTCCTAGGTGCTTCAGTAAAAAAAATTGTTGAGTTGTCATGTAGAATTTTCAAGTTAGAAGACTTACTTGTTGTATTTCATAGCTTGTTGATGATTTTTCAAGAGGTTTTATTTTTATTTTTAAATTTCTCTACTAAAGTACTATAGAATGTTTTTTTGCAGTTTCGACGAGATGCATGTGTTCTTTTTTCGCAGATCTGCAGTAATTTTGAATTACGACATGCTGCTTTTGTAGAATGAACAGATCTTTCAGGTGTTCGCTAGAGTTTTCGATCTCAGCTGTAATCTAAGTTTTTTTTATTACTCTGATTCTGTCTTCTTGGAATGGAAAGCATTTATCATATATATCAAAGAAACTGTTCAAGATGTTGAATTTATGATTACAATCGTTTGTATTACATACCTCACTCCAAATTTCCACTGTTAGGACATTTTTAAATCGTTGTTTATTGAAGGAATTGAAGTACCGTTTTTGAATTGATAGATTATTGTTACTATTATAATTCATTTCCATTGAATTAATCTTAACAATTATGGATCGGTAATCAGAGATGTGGGTATCATTTACTGATGTCACTGCCTCTTTCTCTAAATTTGCAAAATTATTGTCAATTCTTGTACTATTAGCAGATATACTCCCAGATCAAACAATCAGAAATCAGGAAATTTCTAACTTCAACATATTTTGGTAAAAGAACAGAGACAACTGCTCAAGTGTTCGGAATGTAATAGTGTTTTTGTTGGACAATATAATCTAAATTTCTCAAAATGGTATGCTGAACATTTAAAGGTCCTCAGACTAGGTAAAAATGATTCGACGTTTTCAAACAATTCCTTGGAATGCAACCACAAGTTCCCGAATCTAAACGGAACGGAAATTTTGCGCTATGCAGGCATATATTGGAAACTCAATCATTTGGAATCCTTGGGAATTCATAAACATAAGCATTGCGGATGTAACCTGCTAAATGACCAAATTGATCTGATCTACTCGCTGGTTTTCAGATTAGCTTACTCACATTGTCACAGGTACACAAAATTCAGGTGATAAAGTCATTATGGACCATCTGTTATTTCTTACACTGTAGTTGTATAGGTACATAAGGTTGTACATTGTTAATTATTTCAATAATTATTGTATTCGTTTGAAAATATGCTTGTAGGACGAAACTGCAATAATGTTACTTACAAATAAAAATGGTATAAAAACATTTATCAATCTAATGGCTTTTTTACTTTTCCAAAGTATTACTGTTTTTCCATGTATATAATTTTTCACAATTTATTTATAAACACTGGAATGGCCAGTAAACAAAAAATGAAATTTGAAAAAACTCGAAGATTATTTGAAAAAATATGGTTTGAAGACTTGATTTCATGAAAGATTAGGTTAGAAAAATATGAATCATTTACCCTCTTGATCTCGAAGTAGCTCTAGAAGAACCTAGTGAAGAAATTGTACTGCCACTTTCTGAATATAAATCCTGTTCACCCTCATAAAAACCTTCGAAACCTCGGCCCAATTTAGATTTTTTCTCTTCCCTAACTGCCTTCAGACGATCAGCGTACTTTTCAAAATTGCTTTTGAAATTGTTGGTTTTCTCCATCAAAAAGGACATGTAATTGTTCAAGTCAGGAAGAATATCTCTTTCTGAAAGTATAATTATGAATTATAAGTGATAAATGAATGAAAAGCACCAAGTTCAAGAAAAAATATTGAATATGAAACCAAACTAATGATAAACTAATATAATTTGAAAGTCATGAAAAAAACACAATAATCTTGAAAATGTTTAAAGTGGAATGTGATACTTTTTAAAGAAACAAACTTTATTTCATTTACTAATTTTCAAATAATGTACAAATAAATTCAAATAATGATACAAATCAGATAGTAACAAGAGATATTGCAGGGCAATCCAAAAAATCATGCCGCTTACCTATTACATCAAAGGCACCATAAGCCTGAGCCATACTAATGGCTCTTCTAAAACATTTACGCTCAGTAAGAGTGGCTACAGCTCTCTGATAATCCTTATTGTAATGTTCAAGTAATATCACAGCCTCGTCTATTTTATTATCTTTCAGTAAAGTCTCTGATAATTCATACACCATAATCCTTTTTTCCTCTACATCATACTTCAATAAATGCATCAAACTCAGCACTTCCATCCACTCAAGAGCCAGTTTATATTGCATAAGAGCTTCTGCATACAATTTATTACGTTTCAATAAAAAACCGGCTTCTATGTGTTTCTGCTGAAGAGCAAGGCGTTTGGCATATAATCTAGTCACCAAGTCGAAATGGTCATGATTATTTCTGATTGCAGCATATGCAGCATCCTCTAACTTATTATTTACTACGAATTCTGAAATATATTCTTGGCTAAATTCGTCACACCTTAGGAGATACTTCACAGCATTTTTCAAGTTTCCGCCCTTCATGCTCATTTGGAATCTTTGCGCAATGGGTGTCAATTCCCTGAGTTTAGCAATCTCAGGTTCATAAATCTTGGGGTCTTCATTACTGTTATGGTAAACTAGAGACAAGAAATCCAAGTTGAAGAAACTGAAGGAAGCACTAAGAACATCTTTGAAATGTTCTTGAATCAGCAACTGATTCAGTGCTTTACTGCAAACAGATTCATTCTTCTCAGGATTAGCTTCATACACATCTTTGATTGACCTTAAAGCTGAATGTAGAGATATGTGTTTCTGTTGGATGGCTATAATACTAGATAAGTTATGGATGCAATCGGTAGATATCAGATATTCCAAGATTTTCTCCACTACTTTCAATTTTTCACATTTCGCTGCAGGCAGTGAGCTGATTTGATAGTTTTTGTAAAACGTTTCGAAACAATTTTCTGTCGAATTGAATTCAGTAACTATGGTATTCAAGAAAGCCAAGCTCTTTGCAGCTTTGACAAAATCTTCTATATGCTCACTGAATCGTACTGGGTTTAGATCTATCAAAACGTTCATGTTCACTTTTTCCTCTCTCAAAATTTGTAACACACTATCCCATTTATTTTCTCTGAGCATCTCCTCCGCTACATCAATGGTAATCATCTTGCATCCAATGCTTTCCAAGTTACCACGAGGAAGCTGTAAAATGATTTGGGGTGGTAGCGCGTTGTTACAACTGACTATTCTTGACCCTTGTTCGATTTCTCTTGAAAAAAGTTTTGTTAGGTCCATAGTGTCCGAAAATACCGAGAAATCTTTCAACCGGTGGCAATACAATTTGCTATTAGCATGAGTCATGATCAAGTACTCTCTGAATATTATAAAAGAAGTCACTCCATTACAAACCACTGTATCATTCACATAAAATTCTCTATTGCTGGCTAAAGCAAAATCATATTCTTGTTCAATGTTGTCAATAGTGAATTTACGTTTGGTCAAGTATATGATTTCAGAGTCCTTTTTCAGAATCTTCTGCCTAACAGATATGTCAGTATCATCGTATTGGAGTTGAAAATTTGGTGAACTTTTGTCAACATATTTCAGGTCTACGGAAATGTTTCCGTATTGCTGGGTACCAACGATATCCTGATCATCACATTCTACATTCAAATAAATATTTTCATCAGCGTTCCACTGCCATCCAAGAAAATTCAGAGTACCATTTGATGTTAGTATTTCTGTTGTCATAGTTGAAATAATACCATTTCTCGAAATTTCTAGAAGTGTAATTTGAAACAGACAATCTAAGAGGGCGCAAATCTGCCTTGTTGGATGGAATAAAATTCGGTTTATAGGTTGAGTAAGCTCAAATGTGTGAAGGTGCATTGGGGGTGGGATAATTTTCTCATCAAATATATAAAATTCTGCAGTTCTGCCATTTATCACAGCGACTATTCCAGTTTGCGAGCATCTGTTTATTATAAATCGAAAAACATGGTGCTCAATATTTCTGGAAGTGAAAACAACTAATTTGCAAGTTGTGAACAAGTTTTCTTGTAGATTTAACCATTCAAAGCCATAAACTCGAACTGAGGATGGATAAAACAGCTGTTGTTTTAAAAACCATTTAGCATTTGAATACAGAAGAATGTTTATGTAGGTTTGATTTTCTTTATTTGTGCTCTGTACAGCTAAAATGTTCATCTGAGGGTGGTACAGCAACTTTTTTATGTTACCCTTAAAATAAAATGCATTTTCAGTACATACAGTTTGAACTTAAAACATTAGGATAACACACACACAAATATTCATGGGGACTAAATATTATTCTGATCTTTTTAATTAGAGAGCAGAGATACTATGAAATTTTATAGAATTCTACATACACTCAATAATGAATGAAGATATAGGTTTTTGGAATCTTACCTTAATTTCAGGCAGCTCAAACACTGCTTTGACTTTACAATTCTTTTCAAAAATGATTAAATCATTAACATCATTCCTTAGAGCACAGCTTGCGATACATTGTCCTTGACCCATGAACGAAAACGCTTGACAGAGATTCAAATATTCTTCGGATTGATGCAAAGGATTTAAATCAGCATCGAAGACTTTCAAAAAACGTTTGCTTTCTTTATGAAAGTTCACTACAAAGAGTTCACCGTTTCCTCTCCATGATAACTTTGGTGGGCCATCAACTGATATTTGCTTAACTGTAGTAATAATATTAGGGATTAACACTGAGTTATGGGTTTTCAGATATTAAAATAAATAGATGCATTTAGGAAACAATCACTTTTATGACATTTAAAGTTTTTTCTTGTAACTTTGGAGAGATAATTTTTCGAGACATTCATCTGTATATTAGAGATAAATGAACCAGCACTGTCATTTAAAATTTATGAGACCGACCAATAGACTACCGTGAAGACCACTGTTTATCTTGGATAAGCATGGTTCAAGTTTTTTATTGGTTCCATAGATGGCGTTTATGGGGAGATGTTTACACATACTTTATGGAACTATGTGTCTGTTTTCTGTAACAAATCTCAAATTGAGCTCAATAAAAATCATTATTTACGATGAACAAGCCATTGTTGAATCATTGAATACCTCATGGGTTTTTCTCTTTACCAACTGTTGTCCCCTTACGAACGACAACCCTTGAAGTTGAAAATTGTGCGAGCTGAAGATTCCCAAAGCCTTACCTTTCAATGTGCGATTTCTAGTACAGGTTAGAAGATGTGCAGTGAACATTGATTGTCCTAAAGTTGGGTTTGAACCAACTTTTACAATAGCGTTTTTTATGAGTAGGACTTACTTACATGCGGCTACCGTCTGATCATAGTGTAATTATAATAATAAATCATTGAATATAATCTGTCTCAAAATATTCAAAAGTGTTTTTTAAAAAATCCTGATGTTCATATTGAAAAAAGTGAGTATATTTTGTTAAAAATCTGTTATTATCCCTCCTCTTATTTGATTTACAACCGACTTCAATAACAATATATAATCTCCATGGCATAATATGCAATATCTATATTTTTTTGCAATAATGGTTGTAATATTTCCTATTTATATTTTATTTGAAGAAAATAAGTTTAATTTTATTTTTAGTAGTGGACTGAATTTGTTTGTAGAATAAAGAAGAATTCTTTGTATTTAATGTCTTTCTTGACTATATGTTAACAATTTCAATCTGTTGAAGAGTGAGTCAAAAATATTTCTATTATTTAAACATTATCTACATGAAATAAATCAGATTTTTTTTCAATTCTCTTTTTAAGCACATGAAAATTGTTGATATACATTGTGTAATTAGGTAGTAATCAATGCTACTCACAACACTAAAGTTGTGTTTTTGGCTACGATTCCGAAACACTGTAGTAAATGGAAGACCAAGAACAGTTGAAATGCTTGTCAAAAGTATTATTACTGTTGATATTATTCTTAACGTTTTTTTTATGGATTTCTGCACTGATGATGAATACAATAAAAACATCACTTATGGGTGGAATGCATAAATGAGAGCAAATGATTTCACTCTTTTGTCTTCCTCTTTCAGTTGTGAAATGTATTTCTGTTAAAAACAAGTCGAAGAAAATATTTGTTCACATTTATGCATTCCACCCATCGAGGTTCAACTTCAACCTTACCCACCTTCACTTTGTTCTCCTTCTTTAGAATGTTTCTGCTTTGGCCCTCTGAACTGAGTGTTCTGCGACCCCCAGCCCACAAGAACGGGAATGGGCACATCAGCAGTTAGTTGAGATGTGTATTTCAGATCGAAGGATACTCCAGTAAAAGTGTAAGAATTTATATTATAATCATTTTCGATGGTAACAAGTAACGTTTCTGCCGGATTCCATGAAAGTTCTGCTATTGACTTTTCAGTAACACAACAAATTTGACTTTTTGAGGTTCGAGGATCGAATATTATTAATTCATAGCTAGTTGCTAAGAAAACCAAGTCATGTATTGAAAGGTATTTCACATGCTTGAGAGGTCCTTTGATTCCCGTTATTTCGTGAATAGTACCATTATTTGACCACTTTCCATAAATAATTAAAGAATTTTCCTTAATAATACAACATGTGCTTTCTGAATAGCTACATTCGGCTTCATCACCTAGGTTGAATGGATTAGATGGTACTGAATGGCAATAAACCTGTTCCAAATTATCCATATTTATTAATTCAATTGCAATATTATGTTTCTTCACATTTTCAATTAATGTATTTTGTTTCTCCTAACCCCTCATCTCTTTACCTAAAAAGAATGAGGTTAACTTTTGGACAGTGTTGCCTTGTCACTCGAAAATTTTGTCACAGAATGACCGTCTCGTGGCTCGCTGGAATCTGGATATTTTCTGAGTGATTCGTCCCATCGTCGATCGAGGTTGTATCTCATTCTAATCAATGGTAATTAACTATGAAAAATTTACTATTCATTTTGCACTGTTATTTTATTTCTTGCACTGTTAAATCCACTCTCCTCGAAGCATGTATCCATTTCTTACATCTAACCTCATTAATATGAGGTTTATAAATGGTATAAAAAACACGTTTTCTTCCGGATATCAATTATCCGACGTACAATTCGCAAAACAACAACGCTTTGTTGTCATTATACTAGCACAAAATAATTTTTTATATTAGATTTATATTTTTAAATAATAAATTGATATTACGTGAATAACACTGTTTTACAAGTGATTAGTTTATGTTTGTCCCTACCACTAGTGCTGCCTCTCGTGGCACATTCGCTATACTATTCTCAGGAAAAAGGCTCATTTGCTTGAATGATGCAAATGTTGTAAGGAATTCTGAAACTATGTTTGCGTGTTGTTTCAATCAAGAACAAGTGTTATTTACATGATAATAAGGTGAACTGTTGTTGAGATAAGGCTGATTTTCCACTGGAAAGTGATCAGAACAATTATTAAAAAGAGAATATTGGAAATCTATGGAAAAATAAAGAACTAAAAAAACTTTTATCAATAAATTATAAGGAGAACAAAACCTTGATTTATCAGAAACGGAGGACCTAAATTGAACACCGTATGAAAAATATGTGTACACTTCTGTCAAAAATGTAACATACATAAGGGCAGGGCCGTCGCCATGGGAGGAGGGGGGAGCTTCCCACCCTTCCTTTTTCGACTTGGAAAAAATTGGTAAATTTTGGGCCGTGAAGATAGAAAAAAATAATAGTAAAAAAATGAATAAAAATTAAAAAATTAAAATTAGAGAAAAGAAAGAGGTAATAAGACAAGGGAAAGAACCAGGAGAAGGTTGGGATTTCCCAACATGCATAACTTGGAGATCCCATACTTTGAAATTCTGAGTTGTTTCAAAAAAGTATAATTTCTCCCAAGTAAGAGAACAGTCCTGGAGAGCCCACAAATTTTGAAGTAACAATTTTACGAAATTTCCAACTTTTCGCTGTTTTTTCGACTTGGAAAAGTTGGGATATTTCGGGCCGTGAAGATAGAAAAAATAATAGTAGAAAACAATAAGCACAATATTATTTGAGTGTTATTTCCTTTCATTTGTATTGAATATTCTTATACATGGTGGATATGG
>WOGN01003362.1:0-15358 GCA_015342105.1 Leptinotarsa texana
TACCGGCGTGAATAAAGGGGCCCTTAAACTTCACTTTTATTTAAACTCTCACGCTTATTACATAGACTATCACAACACAACACAAAACGGAGCCCCAAGATAGCACATGGCATCCACGTACCTTCTTTGTGGACGGATGTTATCAGTACGTCCGCCCACTACCACGGCCGCCACGAGACATCTTTTTCTAAAATATAGATAATTCACTAATGAATTGCGCATGTCCCCACTATATATGTTCGAATTTTCAGAAGCTTGCAAAGACTTGCAGAATCAAAATTCAGTTTCTATACGTAAATGCTCTTTGACATAGGCTTGATAAGCAAGTTCGACATAAGCTGTCAAACTGATATGGAAAAAATTGTCTGACTTTGAAAGCGTAATAGATTTATTACAGAAGTAATGAAAGTGTTAACTCTGACACAATCCGTCCAGCCACAGAACTATATCTAAGTTATAGTTCTGTGCATAGAACTGAAACTCGTGATCGTGAGTACACCATGAAACACTGCATATAATTTCGAATGATGCTCATTCAAAAATTTTGTCTAGAGACGAACATTTATCTTGAGGTAGGCAAATTTCTGATACTGTACTCACAAGTTCAATAGTGGTACGTTTGAAGAAATCACAACTCAACCTAGATGTACTTGTGACTTTTGCACTTTCAATCACCAAGCGATCATCTTCAAGAGGAAGATTAAAGTGAAGGTGATCATTTGGTGATTGAAACACGTATAAACGTATCTCGATATTCACTACTTCCCTCAGGCATGTGCAAGATCAAATATGGTATTCTCAAGTACGCGTAACAATTTTATGAAGTTTATCCGTATCGAATATCTGAAAATTCCATTACAGTACACAGAATTGACCATAACTGGTCTTAAGTATCGTTCTCTAATTATGCACTCTATTACTTGTTTGCATTTTTTTTTCGAATACTTCAACACATACTCTTATAGGCAGTGTGTTGAAGTACCTCCGTACATGTCCCATTCAGCCCATGCAATATATCCTTCGTTATACCACGTATACCACTGATACTGTCTGCTTCAGTAGCATACTAAACGTATGGTACTTTAGTTTCCGCTCAACCACGGATTATCTTTTTTTTGTTGTAATTTTAGAAAACTGACAAAATAACAGTATACATTGTGTAGTAACTGTAGACAAAGGAATAGAAACTTTCATGACTGATTTGTGATTTTGTGATGGCTGAACACTGGCATACATTGAACAGCTTGAAAAAAAAGTCATTTGATGTGCTTAATGAATGTATTATTTTTTTTTTTGTAAAGATCATTTGAGTTCTTATATTCTAGTATTCGTATATACAAAATTCCTATAAATTTACATTCACATATACATTTACTTCCACTGAATAAGGCATTTTAATACGTCAGTCTGCCTTTGAAATTATATACCTTCAAAAATATAAAAAACTTTCATTAATTAGATACATACAATCAACTTCAAATAATTAGAAAAAAAATTAATAGGTAATTTGCAACTATTTCTAAATATTTTTGTAAATTGAACACATTTTTACAGAATGTTCATGGAACACTTATATTTTTACTAGTATCACAAGTTTTGTTCATAAGGTAGGTGAATCAATAAGATAATTTACATGTTTGAACTTGAAGTTTCAACTTCCAACATCCATATCATATAAAATATAAGTGGAATAAGTTTCAAGAAAACTGAATCAGTTTAAATTTCTTTTTTAAAGATTTATTCAAAAAAATTGCACTCTTCCACTTCATCAAGATCACGTTCAGGGAAAATAAATCTTAGTTGTTGTATTTTATACATCAATTATAGGGATAAATTAAACTCTTAGTTTGTGTAGGGAAATGCGTGATATATGAGTCACGTTTGTCAAGTTGGTACTATAATTTTCAATGTTGTTCACATTTTGGAATAAATTGACATTAGGTGAAAGACTCTTACATTATGGTCCATAGACTAAAGATCTCAACAAAACACAAAATTTCGGTGCATGCACCATCTATCAACAAATGCACTAAGTTGAGTCAATCTCATTTCCGGCGTATACAATTTTTGACAAAATGAAGCGAATCGGTTAGAACAAGAGGGTTTCTATATAACTTTGTCTTGTGTCTTCATTTTTATAATACAGGTAGAAAACCTGAAACATTCATTCAATTATATGCATTAGCAAATCTTTCATCATTCAGTCCAGTTTATGAATGAAAACTCAACAACATAATAACTTTTGTTTGAAGGTGGTTCACAATGTTTGGTGGTGAATTTCATTAGTTCGGACTTCCATTGTCTATTATGATTCTATTATTATTCGAAATGTAGATAGGTTTAAGAGGAAGTTCAAAGGTGCTGCATATATATTGTCTAACGACGCATTCAGCTAAGCTAGCGTAGAGATACGCAACATATAGAAATCCGAACCGATGGAAAACGATCAACCCTCGCCAAACTGTGAAGAGGAGAGAGTAAGGAGGGGATAGGAGAAAGCATTCCAGGGAAACCTTCTTAAATTTGTATTTTGTCTATAAAGTAATGTATGATCTTAGTTTTCATTCAGTGTATGCAATTTTTTATGATCAATAATGATGTTTACCAACTTTTCTTTGGCTAAAATAGATACTAGTGGTAAAACAAAATATGGAATGATGTTTTTGCTTCAAATTATCAAAAAAAACTTTTGTTCAATTCATGCAGGTTTTGGAAGATAATATATAACAAATTTTTCTTAAATCTCTGTATTCAAAGGAACGTATCCCAACAGTTGAAACCTGACTCCCGTACTTTGAAGGGGAAAATATCAACCTTACTTTCTATAATGTGATTTAGAAATTCAGAATTCATACCCAGTGACCCTTCATATACTTGTTATAACGACTGAGAAGAGTTTATGAAAAGAAAATTGTGAGTAATGAGTTGTAAGCAGTTAGATAATTTCCTTTTTGGGGCAGACACATGCACGAGCATAGTACCAATTCAAAAAACATGAACTTATACAACTTGAACTTGCGACTATAAGACCTATAACTGACAGTTGTAACTGATTAACTCCCAAATTCCGGTAGTTTGTATTATTGTTGTTGAATTTGAAGTCATTTTCATATTTAGATTGATAATTTATGACAAGCATGAGTGGAACTTGCGTTTGGGGGAAGTTATTTCAAACTGAAGGTCAAATGGAATCTAAGTTGTAAACTTATATTTGTATCTTTCCTGCTAAGAAAATATATATTGAAATTAAAATATGAGATTTTGATAATATTTGGCTCGCACAAGTTTCTACTTCTGAGGGCGACAGCTTGTTAATGGTAAAACTGATTTTCACATAAACGTGATCATATTTGATCCTTTACTCCATATATTCCGACTTCCAGTCGAAAAAAACGATAAACTACTTACAAATTTTGTTTGAAACAATTAAAAATTATAACCTACTTCTCAGCTTACATTGCCGTTTCCAACGGTTGACTTCTACTTCTGTTCACATCAGTTATCGGTTGGTTGAACTGAGGGCTCTCCTCCGAAGGAATGTAATCGAAGTTAGTTTCTAGAAGAGCCTCACTTTTCGCCCGCATCTTCTTTTTCGGAGCGACTGGCTCGTCAAAATTAGTCTCGAGAATATTTGCAGAAAGCGGACGATCATCGGATGGGTCTGGACTGTAAACTGGAGTGCTTACAGTTCGGGAATACGCCGGCGAATACTCCCTAGGCGGCGTTGGCGGCTTCTGCGGTAGTTTATTCTGCAACTCCTGCAAGAAATTATAACTAGGCCTTCCCCCGGTGTAACTAGAATCCGATTTGTCGCTGTGCAAAGGCAGAGTATCGGTGTTGTAGTACTCGCTAGGCGGATAGGAAATAGTTTCCGTGTCCATTATCGGAGTCTCTTCGTCTTGCGTACTCTCTGCTCTTGACTGGTAGTTCGAATTTGTGGCGAAGGTAGAGTTGTCTCTAAAGCCTTCGTTTTTGAATGCAAGGTCGTGGATCGGTCTGGAGTACTCGTTTTCTGGACGAGCGGGCGATTTGTGGTACTCTATCGTCGGAGAGAAAGCGAAAGCGGCAGGGCTAGGGTTGTGACCTTCGTATACTTCGTACGATTGGTTATCTTCTATGGACGAACCGTACGTTGACTTTTCCATGCTGTCTATGGAGCCGTTGGTTATCATTTTTTTGGTGAGGGTGTCTGTCGATTTGGTGCTCTGGAAAAAAAAACATCGAAAAAACTAATCAATAAAGTTCATTGTATGATTTTCACTATAAGGGTTTTACACAAACCGCGACTCGTGTTTCGCTATACAATAGCTTCTTCAAAGTTTTATGCTTGTATAGCAAAAAAAAAGCTTCTTCTAGCATAAAAGTTTTATGCTTGTATAGCGAAACACGTATCGCGGTTTTTGTAAAACCCTTATAGTGAAAATCATATAATAAACTGTATTGATTAGATTTCAATATGGATTTTCATCAAGTATCGGCCAGTTCTATTCAAAAACATCGAAGTTCAATAGTACATTATCGGCCAGGGAGTTGTAGGGTAAGTACAATTACTAAAAATGGTTCAATATAATTTATACTAAAAAACAGGCCTTCAAAATTGAAGAGCATTATCTTTGATATGTGCAAACAAAAAAAAGGAGATAACAGAAACTCAACTATACGTAGTTCACCACTTTATGCATTCAACACCTTATGTATCTCTTTCGGTTCAACTTCCATATTTAAAATTAATTCATAGATGCTATGACAATAAAAGATGTACTTACTACCAAGCATTCATCTTTCAGAGACAAAGTGAAGTTATTCAAGCTATACCAACTTTGTTGGCACAAATTAATCTAATTGTATAGACATTTTAAAAGTTATGAAATATCCGTATAGGACGAAACTGCAGTAACGTTAGTTACAAATAAAAGTGGTAAAAACATAGAAAGTTTCATTTCTCTTTTCTCTATTATGATTTTCTACCACGTAGTAACGGCTACATCCATCAATCTAATTATATATTTTTGGTAATATTCGACTAAAGGAAAATGGATACAATAGTTTTGTAGTATAATTTTTAGAAAACCCAAGGTTAATCTGTAATCAAATTAGAAACCAACTCATTACAAATCATTTGAGATCATAAAAGTATGTATATACTTTAAATGATGTCGCTTCAGATGACACATCACTAATTGTGTCTTATAACAAATGTACTGCTGTCTGCAGATACTTTTTGAATAGTGATCAGAATGACACTTTGTAATAATCTGATGAATTTTTCATAATTGACAGATTAATTGCTAAGAATCTGATAAAGACATTGATTTGTCTTATACCTTATTTGAGAAATATGTTGCAAACGAAACTTACAACCATGCCATAACCTCAATAATAAATAAAATGACTGCGAAACTGTCTTGCATAAGTCAAAAATATTGAAGTTTTGACATGAATGTCATTATTATTAATTTCAATTTGTAATTCGAAATTCGATCTATAATCATCATGGAAAGAAATTTTGACAGGCATTTATGAATAGTGTTTGATATTTGGAGAGTTATTTGAGAAGTTGGTGTTTTTCTGAAAATAGGAAGAGTGCGACCTTGAAAATTAATAGTTTTTTACGAGTAGTATAGCCAATTCTTGCCTGTATTGTTAAAAAAATCTCAGTTTTTATGTTTTTTTTTTTTCATTTTACAGTTTGAAATGTTTTATTTTATATTTTCAATATGTTATTGTCACCTGCCTTATTATTATCACCATGTTACTATTATGAACTTCAAACTTGAAGTCCTTTTTTTATCATATATGAATGACATACACAAAAATTGAAAATTGTTACTTCATACAAGTTCTGAAAATATTTTGAGCATATGAATGATATTATATATTTTCACCTAGTGGGTCTATTCCACCCTCCAACGCAACGGTTTATTGTGGCTCACACCTATTCACACTCTACCAAATAAACTCAGCTTTCAGGTCAGAAGGTAAGAGTATAATTCTGCCAAACTCTGAAAACCTTATTCAGTCCCCAGCGGGGCAGGCACAAAGTATGTGCTCTGCTGTTTAATCATTTTGCAAACAGAGGCCATCCACACTGTCTTCCGACGTCCCGAGTCTATGCATATGACGATTCATCCTACTGTAGTCCAACAACTGTTCGGTATCAAGCTTCAAAGTGAGTCAATCTTGGAAGTTTCTTATATCACTTGGTTCCTATATCATGTTCTATCAATAGGAGTTTTCATTAAATAATTTAATAATTTACAATGGTGGAAAAATAGATAGATCCTTGCAAGTAGGCTTTGTTTGTCAATCAACACAAAAATATGAAGGAAATGACACACCCGTTGACAAATTCATTTCAATATGTCCAATATGAAGTGCTTTATGAATCTAAATAATTTTTTTTCGAGAGATGCGAATTGTATAATTTCGCTAACTCGAAAAGCGTATTCTAGCGGTAAAAAGGTGTATGTAAATACAGCCATACAAACGAGCTTGAACAAAAAAGAAAAACCTATAAGAGTTAACGAAACATTCAACAACAGAGAAAAACATGATGTAGACGAACCAGACGAAGTGACTTGTACAGTAACAGAACGCGAAAGAGACGCTTCTGTAAGAAGTCGGTTGTCGAAGGCCTGCAACACGTTAGCCAACAGAAAAATACCTCTGAACCCTTCCGTGTTGAATTTATGCTTGGAAACTAACCGTACTAAAGGATCTGGTCTGGAGGAGTACCTCGCAGGAAGAACTGTTAAGCTGCAGAAACAGGATACTCCTCCTTTCATCGAATCTCCAGATAAATCTTCCTCGTCCTCTTCCCCACAGAGAATCATTAGACAAGAGCCCGGAAAGGTCATTTTCGCTTTCATACCAGAAGAGTGGATAAGAGCTTTCATTCCTAAAACCGGTGTGTCGGGGTTTTACACGTTTCTGTTTACTTTTAGCACCTACCTCGTCAGCAAAGAGTATTATGTTTTGGAGCACAACTATTACGGAGGTCTATCCATGCTGATCCTGTGGTGGGCAGGCATCAAATACATCGGCCCACATGTAAGAATTTATTTAGACCGGGAAATAGACATTTACGAAAGTTCTTGGAACAAAAGTCGGAAGGAAATGAAGGAAACTCTGGAAGAACAAATAGAAGACGAGCGATTTCTTCAGTTCCAAGCTGAGGGGCAGACGCTCTTGATAGCAGCTAAAAGAGAGAACGTTGCGTTGCAGCTAGAAGAAGAATTTCGTAAGCGGCAAATGTACGTCTACAGAGAAGTGAAGAATAGACTAGATTATCACGTTAGAGTTGAGCAGGTGAAGAAGAGAATACAACACTTGAATTTAGTGGAGTACGTGAAAAAAGAGGTTACAAAATCTATCACGCCGGAAATGCAGAATAAACTGATTGATATTTATATGAATAATATTGTGTTGGAATTGGGAAACGGTGACAAGAAGTGATCGAAGTGAAGGTGTAAATGAGATGTAAGTTTATTGTGAAAATACAGTCTGTTGTAGAGTTGCTTTCACTTTGCTTTCACAGATTTCTACAAAATTGACCAAAATATAGATGAGAATTCATTCCCAATCACATATATACTGTTTTTGTTGATTTCTGGGTTTTGCCGTGGTCTTCTTTGGTTAAGTTTCAGTTGATAAGTCAAGAAGAGTATTTCGACAACTTCTGTGATGGTTTGGCACGGTTGCAAGAAGTTATAGTGAATGACACCTTCACGCCTTTGGGAAGCACCTGATGGATGGATCATCGGTGTCCAACCAGTGTCCTGAACGTATCCTGTTGTCGCAGAGAATCACTTTTCATCACACTTGACAATTAGGTTTACAAACGGATCGTTTTGGTTGCGCGAAAGCAAAGTAGAACAGGCTTCGAAACGTTACAATTTCTGTCGTTCGTTCAAATTGTGGAGCACCTGCTTTTCGAGCTTTTTGACTTTTCCAATACGTTTTAAACTATCAAAAATCGCATGGGACCTGACGCCTAGTTCTTTCACCATCCCATGCACTGATTGTGATGGACCAGTCTTCACCTCAAATCTTGGGATTCGTATATAATGAACCTGTAACTAATTACCTACCGTTACCTAATTACTTACCAATTGTGCTGCTTTTCTCCTATATCCTGGATCGGCAAAACTGCCTTGAGACAGTCCCAGTGACTTGAGCGAGTGCAAACTTTGCCTGATACTGTTTTTTCTTTCCAAACGCTGGGTTTGCCGATATTTCGACTTGCTCCACCAAAACACCATCACGATAATTATCAGAAGGAGAGCTAGAGCTAAACTACTTATCACAGATATAGTTATCATATCGTCCGCTAGGGGAAGTATTCTAATTTGTACTTTGGGGTCTAAAACAGAAAGGACACGTAATTATTGACTGACTTCTGAAATTTGGCTTTCGTCTAATTACCTATTTCACAAATGAAGGGATTTCGATTTTGACAGTCTTGCACATCTACCGATTGATAAGCGAAAGCGGTGCATTCATTGATTTTATCGATATGCTGCACCCAAACTCTGTCAGAAAAGAGGAACCATTGGTCTTGTTGTCTCAAGAAATCATAAAGTGGAAGGTAGTTTATGTTGCCCAACAAATACGGAACTGAAGCGTTATCAGCCTAGAAAAAAAACAAGTTATTATCAGTGAGTTTGTTGTTCTTCAATTCATTTGCAGCTAGCAAATGTCCAATCAATTTCTCCTAAAAAAATCTCTAAACTTTTACAACTGTCACAACTCAAGGTCTTGGAACAAGGAAAACAAACAGTTGAAATACTGTGTGATCTACACAAGAACTTGTGCTCATAATATTATGTTAAACAAATAGACCGATACGGTACAATGGTATAACTGTCTATTTCTCTCAGTATAATCACAAATATCTCTTGTCATCATCATATGAAGACCATTTTCAGTGCAGATTGGTAAACAGAACATGCGCTTACCTGACAAAACGCTTTAGCTTCCCAAAATGTCATCGGAGCACCGATATACATATAACAAGTTTCACCAACTAACTCCCATCCAGGAGGACATTTGCTGTTCAGAATGCTTCTGTTGTTCATGTAAAAAGGCTCGAATACCACTTCCAATAGTCGACGATCGTCGTTTTGGTCTCTAATTCTGCCTCTCACAGCTTCAGTGACATTGATTCCCCAATAGTTGTTTGCTGCGTCTATTTTGGTGTCCCATAGTTGGAAAGTACTGAAAATGCGAATTATGATTGTATCTTGTACGCAAGATTCGAGGCTAGACTATTCCCAGAACAGACAACCCTTGCACCAGAAAGCTGAAGAAACGGAAAATTGATATTTGGTGTAGACAGTAGAAACTAGTGTCTTAGATTTAATTTTTTTTGTCTAAAAGATATATTCATTCAGCACACTGTAACAATATGTAACAATACTAGCTTTTACCCGCGGCTTTGCTCGCATTTGTGCCATTAAATAAGTGTCAATACAATAGAAATGAATCAATATGAGAACTATATTTTATTGCTTGGTTATTACCTAACCTAACCTACTCTATTCTACTCTAACCAAACCTAATCTAACCTCACCGAACCTATGATAACCTAACATAACCTAACCTAAAGTAACCTAACCTAACCAACAAAATAGCTAGTTTTTGAGATTTTTTTGACAAACTTTTTTTTACCTTACATAAAAAACAATCAATAAAAAGTATCCTATGTTACTTCTAATACCTCCAAGAACATGTGCACAAAATTTCATGATGATCGGTTGCGTAGTTTTTGCGTGAAATCTCAACAAACAAACTCACATTCGCATTTATGCTATTAGTAGGGAAGTAGGGATAACATGAGGACATTTTATTTTCAATGTATGTCAAAAAAAAACAATAAAAATTTTCTGTCGAGGTGGTTTTCAGCAATATTTTCTTTATTGTGACAATGAAAGATAATCGATTCACAAAATGAGAATCATCTTCCCTACTTTCATTTCACCAATCATCATTTGATGAGCAGGTTGAATCTACTGAGGTACTGCTCAGTGTCTACTGAGGCACTAAGGCTAGCATAAGCTATCGGAGAAAGCTCTACGAAAACATAGAAACTGATTTTTCAAATCAACATAATTAGGTAATTTACTAGTGAGAATGATTCAGGGAACATGTAACATGTTCACGGAACATGAACAGGGAACATGGGAACAGGGAACAAAATCCAAAAGGGACAAATGAAAAAAATTGAGCATATATAGACTAGAATGTGATGACTGTTCAGCAGCTTATATAGGCCAATCAGGCAGAAATTTCAACATAAGGTATCATGAGCATGTGTTATCAGATAGAAAATCAGCTAGAGCTAGACATGTATAAGAAAATAACCACGCAATAAATAAAGAAAACATGAAAATTCTACATACATGAAGAAAGGAAAGTGGGATAGATTTGTTGGAAGCATTGGAAATGGATAAATTGACGTAAAACCCTCAATGACCTATTGGAACTAGGCAGCTCTGCCATTTTGAACTTGGGAACTTTGACAACTAGTTTAGGCTCCATTGGCATTTGGAGCAATCTACAAGTAGTGTTTTTGTATCAGTCAGTCATTTTGATATGTTATGATTGTTCTGGTATCCCAAATAAAGTATAGATAATTCAGGAAAAATTTTAGTTATTTCAGTTAACTATTGCAATCTGCATCAGCTATACATAAATCCGTAATACATACGAGTCGATAACCTTGCGAAAGTAAGCAGCTACTAAAAGTTAAGTTATTGCGAAGATAAGTTATGAAACCAAGAGAATTGATTAGAAGGTTATTTATGTAAAAATAATAATAATTGAAGTTGAATTAAAGCTTGTCTGTTGAAAAAAACGCGGTACTTTCACTTCTTTTCAGATAGAAACAGCCAAGATGGAAACCATTATCCAAAAACTAGTATTCAAAGCTACTTGAAAGAGCAGAGACATCTTACTCGCACTCATATCAAAGTTTATAGAAATGTACGACATACCATACCAGGAATTAGCCTACACGCTCACATACATGACAAAAAAAAAGGAGTAAGAACCTGAAAAACGGCCGCAATGACGAACCCTCTGATATGGAGAAAGAATTTGATGACAGTACAGACTTTTTTGACGACAAATCAAGCCAAGAAGAAGCGGCGTCTTCAACCAAAAAACGACCAGAGAAGTGGGAGATTACCAAAGATTCTCAAAACGAACCTCAGATTGTCAAAACATACAGAGTGAGGTACCTGGAAACAAGACCCGAAATTTCTAGGAACTCCAAGAAATCTAAGGTTGAAACCCCGAAAAATACCAAGAAACCTAAAAAGGTAGCCAGATAATTCTCAAAACCACAGACAAAAGATGTAAGCGAAACCTCGGAAGCGATGGAAGTTCCAGAGGCAATGGATGTCCCCACTGAGGACAAAGCGCAGGTTTCAGTACAAAAAAACGATGAATACTCGACCTATCACTTTCACACAGAAAGATAGGTGAACAAGATTCAATAAAATTGCTACACGCGTGAAGGTGAACTTTTCAAAGGCGGTCAACACTAAAGACGGTATAAAAGTCCAGTCAGCAAGCCCGGACTATTACAAAAAATTGTCGACATATTGGGCGAACGAAAGATCCAATATCATACTTACACGCTGCAAGAAGCAAAGCACATAATAGTGGTGTTTCGAGGAGACTTGAATTCCTCAAAACTGAAGAAATTGAAGATGACCTGAAAGCCAAAGGCTTTTATATCATATCGGTGGCCAGGCCTAAATAACGAAATAACAGGCCACTCCCGATCGCATTGGTTCTCGTTACGAGATAACAAAACCATATGTACGAGGTCGGGGAGATCCTCAACGTGGAAGTAAAAACTGAACTGCAAACACTACGAATGACAGTGTCGCAATGCTACCTCTGTCAAGTTCGGTCACTCGTAAAGGAACTGTAAAGCAGTTCCAGTGTGATATTTTAACTGCAAGGCAGATCACCCAGCGAACTACCAAGGATTCCCGAACATCCAAAGAACAAACAGGCTAACGCCAAGTCCAAAGACCTGTTAGTCCAACCGAGAGGACCGATAGGAACTAATAAGATAAGAAGCGGCGTCAAGTACGCCGTGAATCCCGCTCAAAACACCGGTTCCAGCTCAGTCGATGGACTATATACGGCTTTCGACCAGTTACAGACCCTGTTGAAGAATTTCGCCGTCTTGCAATCCATGCAAGAATGAGATTATCCAATAACCTTGAAGCCCTATGAAGAATGCCATTCACCAGAATTTTTTTTTGGTAAATACCTATTGAAAGAGTCAGGGATTTAGTTTCAACTTGCTTCAAAATAAAATAGCCGCACTGAATCAGTTAACTTTAAAATGATTTAACAAATCAGAAGAAAGTTACTTTTTATATCCTTAATTTCCATAAAGGACTATCACATCGATAACATCGAGTCGGTACAGTGGACATATTCAATGCTTCTGAGTGTCAAACCAGGACTTTACTGAACAAATCTGTAAGTTCCTTGTACGAAAAAAGAGTGAAGTTCATAAGAAATTCTTGTTCAATTCAATATACAACACTGTAGATGAAATTTTGAGTGAATTGGAGTTTCTAGTGCCACGTTCAAAAAGTGGAAATCACAACTTTCATCATTTTGCTGATGAAAGCAGTTGGATTTGCGATATCTGATGTTTTCATAGTTCATTTACTTTTATACATATATTGCAAAGTACGTAATATCTCATGATAGTGATTTTACGAGTATAAGTTTAAGCATTTACTTCAATTGGGTATGAAACGTTGAAAAAAAAGTTTCTTCCACCCTGTAGAGTCAGGGTTCCATACTTACTAGTGGATAATCTGATTTCCACTAGTAAAAGTGAAGTGGATGTCCAGATGTGGCACCCAATCAGGTTTTTTTCACTAGTTGCCTATATGCCTGAGGCTCCTCTGGTGATACATGATGAGGCCCAGTTACGTTTTCTCCTAAGGTAACAACTTCAGAACCCAGAAAGCTAGAGTTTGCTCTTTTTATCATTCATTTATCCACTCTAAACTGTGGAAAACTATTAATGAAATGATAAATCAATCGAGTAACGAGAATACAATCAGAGATTTACAATCTAATGGATCTAGGATTACTGACCAGAAAAAATTGCTAACTTTGTTGAACTCTATAACAAAATTGATAAAGTCTTGGCGGATAAATACAAAAAAGAACTAGCAATTCCATTGACATACATATCAAACTGGTCATCAAGTAGTGGAATATGTCCAGCTCCATTCAAGTGTGCTGTTATTTCACCAATATTCAAGTTTGGAAATGAACTAAAAGTGAATAACTATCGCCCAATATCCGTCATTACAAACTTCACGAAAATATTCGATCAAAGACACTCTCAGTGAGTCTCGGGTAGTACAATATGGTGTACTCCAAGGGGCAGTTCTGGGTCCAATTCTCTTCAATATCTACCTAAACGATCTTTTAATACTAGATGTGGAAGGGGACATGATGAGCTTCGCAGATGACACAGTAGTCATTTACAAATCGGAAACGTGGAGCTGTCTGAAATAAAAAGAAAATTTCAAAGCTATAATTCAATGGTTTGAAAATAAACTACTGAGTATTAATATGGTTGAAACATTTCACATTACCTTTACAATTTATGCTAGTCATTCACCAAGTTTCAAATCACAACTAAAATATGATAAAGTTAATCT
The DNA here is from genome assembly GCA_015342105.1 of Leptinotarsa texana. Classification (NCBI taxonomy): domain Eukaryota; kingdom Metazoa; phylum Arthropoda; class Insecta; order Coleoptera; family Chrysomelidae; genus Leptinotarsa; species Leptinotarsa texana. Next base: position 13,713 of record WOGN01003362.1, read on the forward strand.
CACTATTTCTTCAGTAAATAAAATGAAGTACCTTGGTATATATTCCGATGCCCATTCAAAATGGGATACACATATTGACTATTTGGTAAAAAAAAATACGTTGTGTTATATATAGATTAAAATGCATGACATCCTACCTAGATATAGCTCAAGTGCTCATGCTATACTATGATTTGTTTGAAACTCACCTCTCCTGTGGGATAGTTGCCTGGGTACCAGCTAGTAATTCTCATATAAAAATCTTATAACAAATTCAAAAAGTAACTCTGAAAATAATCACAAATGAAAAAAGGACTTACCCCACAGAAGCGCCATGTAAGGAAACAGTGACTTTAGACATAAGGCAACTTTACTTCTTCAAAACTGTTATAAGGCAACACAAAAATAAACATGGACTCATAAAAATTGAACACTTTTATGTAACTCGCCACAAAATGAATTCAACCTATGTACCAAAATCAGAGAAATATTCTTTACAAAAGTATTATACTTACTTAGCTTCTCGGCTGTATAATCTTATTCCAGCACATATCAAAACTATCTTTGGCATTAGTATATTCAAAAATAAGCTTGAAGCTTGGATATCAGGTTTGTCTAGAGCACAGATACACCAACATGTTGATGTGAATAATACATACTACTACAGTGTATAAATGTCTGTAGAAGATGTAGAGTTATGTAATCTGTAGGTCAACTTTTTCGTGGTTTGTTTATTTTTTTTTTTTAAATAGGGTATTTGATTGATGTGTGGATGATGTTCGATGTAATTTACCTATTACGATTGTTTCATTATAGGTATAACCTGAATGTTTTATTTACATTAACTGTATGTATTTTCCATGTGATATCTGTATATACTTTTTCCAGTGCTTTTTCTGTTCATGCTAAATGTTTCTATTTATATTGACTATATTTTATTTTAATGAAACATCTGTGTATAATTTTTCTAGTACTTTTTTTGTTCATACAATTTTATTTTTTATATTTCATTCATTATAATATATTGTATATTAAAATGATATAGCCCACGCACAGTGGAAACTATATTTATTTGTCGTTAACTAAGATTATTGTGTATTTCATATATACACATACACGTATATCTAAGGCTTTCTGAAGCAGTCACTCAACTTCATGATACTTGGCCTTGATATTTTTTTTCGATGAGTCTCACTTCGAATTTGTTGTTGTTCATCAAACCCTCTTCACTCTCTATAATACTAATCCAAATTTATACCATTCAACAAAAGACATATCCAAACTCAGTGCTGTTCTTCATGACAGGGGAAGACTGTATATACCAGTGGTCGCTCACCTGTCGATCGCGAGTTACCGGTAGCTCGCGGAGGCAATTCTGGTAGCTCTCACAACAATTTTAATTTGAAAAATACAAACCGCAAAAATCAGAGAAGCTTTCGAAAATTCCACAAAAAAATCTATAATGACAATCATTATATTAAACATAAACAGCGGCAACATTGCGGTGAGCGATCTGCCGCTGACGCCATCAAGCTTGAATCGGCTAGAACCGACCAGCCGGACCAGCGCCTTAGTGTTCGAGAACGATCTGGATTGCTTTGAACGGGATAAATACGCACGGCGCGGCGACATTGCGCTTAGTTTAAAACTGAACGCGTAACCAACGT
>WOGN01003363.1:0-15356 GCA_015342105.1 Leptinotarsa texana
TTGGCTGAATACATTGTTGGACAGCGTGTATGCAGCTTCCTTGAATTTTCTCCTAAACCAGTGTTCCTCTCTGTGTATGATCTCAGCTTGGGATCACTCGATGTTGTGTTGATGGGTCCAAACGTGTTCCTCTATTCCTGATTTGCTGGTTTCCCCTCGCTGGTTTCTTGTGCTCAGCAATGCGTCTCAGTTTCACTAATATAGGATTTTCCGCACCCACAGATTATCCGGTAAATACAATTCTTGGAATCGCAGCCCGCGTTTGGTGGCCTGGTTTTCGTGAGACTGCTACGGATAGTGTTCCCGGATCTGAAGCAGGTTCTGATGTTGTACTTGGAACGTCTGATGTAAGGAAGTACAAGCACTGTTTGTGACGGCATCTCTTCCCTACAAGGCTCCTGCTGTTTTTAGCCAAAGCTACTACCAAAGCTACTCGCAAGGAAGAGATGCCATCACAACCAGTGCTTGTACTTCCTTACATTGGAGGATTGGTTCCAAGTACATCATATTCTGCTTCAGATCCGTAAAGACTATCCGTAGCAGTGTCACGAAAAACAGGCCAACAAAAGTTGACTGCGATTCCAAGAATTGCTTTTACCGGATACCTTGTGAGTGCGGAAAATCCTATATTGGTGAAACTAAGAAATAGATGTGCAGTAAAGGAGGATTTCTGAATACTCTTATTTTGGCGCTTCCTCTGAGGAACTAATGGGTGCGTTTTCATACCAAATTACCTCTTTGTCACTGTTTTTCTGTAACGCTATATTTTTGAAAGCTGAAATTTTGTATGTAGGTTCGTTTCATGTTGTAGATGTGTAATAGAGAAAGATATCTGAGTATTCTAATTGAGGGGATAGAAGGGATACGTTTACATACGGAAATCAATATTATCACTATTTCTACGTACTTTTGGAGACTAAAATTTTGTATGTAGATATGTTTTATTTTGTAGATATGCTATGAAGGATTTTTGAATATTTCAACAGGAGCGTCAGCTTCCGGCCAAAAAGCGTGTTCATGAAATGAAGTTACTTCCCTATCACTATTTCTGTATACCACTACATTTTCAGCCGCTGAATTTTTGTATTTCATTCGTTTTATATTGTTGATTTCCAATAGAAAAGAATTTTCGAATATTCTAACTGGGGAGTCTGTTGTAGGAAGAAAAGGTGCTTACATGGAACAAAATTATCTTTTCATCACCGTTTCTTCATTCCCTCAAATTTCCGTTGGGTAAATTTATATTTAGTTTCACCATTGTCCCCATGCGGAACCAGGGCTTGTTCCTAGTGTGAACTGATTGTCCTTTGACGTGTTTGTTTTTGAATTCATTCAAGAAATCTGACCATTCGTTTCCATCTTATCAGTGAATTATTTGTCATCATTATTACTTTACTCGTTCCAGTTATATGGAACTGAAAATTAATGAAATGATTTTACATTGTGAAATGTGTCAGTAAGTCAGATGATTTCTGTAATATCATTCTTGAAAATTCAAAATGTAAATCGAATGATCATATTATAAGATTATATTTATTACATATGAATGAGGATTGCTTCAGTTACCATCTTTCAGGAAAATCATAATCACTTTCGGTCTGGTCTCTCACAATCAAGTTCAAGTTAGTTGATTCCATATTGATATCACATAAATGATACTTTTATTGTAAATATCAAAAAATATTTGAGCATTATTGCGAAGAATCTTCTGTTCTTTTGGGTTTTCAATCTCTCACAATCTGAAGAATTAACGAAGCTGAATCAATATGCTGTTGGAAGGTAAAATACAAACTGAAAAGTTTACTACAACAATCTACTGAAATATATACAGTACTATCTGTATAAGAATACCCATTTTCATCTGAGGTGCTTTTCACATGTGGGCTCTGAGAACAAAAGAGAAAACAGAAACTAGCACTACAGGAACTACTGATGGCACTAATGGCAGTTTATATCTTATATCGGTCTGCAGGCTATCGACTTGGCATGGTCCTGCTGTTGGATGAACAAGAAGCACCTACGGACTAACCCTTCGAGTAAACTCTAGATGGGGATGAAAAACCAACGGGTTCGAAGTACAAGAAAAGAAGAAAATGCACAAAGTCCCTATCAATTCACAAGTTCTCCTGTATTCCAGTAACTTATTTGGAAAGATTATCTCCAATCGAAAGATTTAGAAGCAAATTGAAAGGATATGATATGAGCAATTGTGCAGCAGATAATGTGACTTCTTGTCGTTATAATATATATGCACTATCGAATTACAGTGAGATTACTTACGACAGGCATTACACATCATGTTGCAGTCACCCATGTAGTGGCACGTGACATGAATACAACGATTCACACGTGTTCCCAATTTCAACAAAATTGCATGTGAATGAGGAGGCATATGTTCTCTTTTATTTGTATTTTATGATATTTTTTCTTTGATCAGTGTCTTCATTGTCCAGCGTGGTATTAGCCAGGAAAGTGGTTGATTTTCGGCAGCCATTTACCATAAACTACAATGTAGTTGGGTGGGAGAGATGCATATTTCGAAATTTTATTTCAAAATATTTATTTTCTACTACGTATGTATCTCCCCTGGATATAGTACCCAGACATATTTCAGAACTTTTCAGTAAGTCCTTTTCTATACCTAAAAAGAGCAAGAATCTTTACTTTGAAAATATCGTTCGAGACATTTAGTAATTCAACTTCAAAGTGCAAAATTTATTGAGTAATTGAGGATGAAAATACCAATAAACTTCTCATATGGCTGGTCATATAAGACTTTATTTCCTCTATGAGCATTATTGGTTCATAAAATCTGAATATATAGGAAAGCTCCGCGAGATGGAAGATTACACTTCATTTATGAAACGCGGCCAGATACTGATGTATCTTATTCCGTTCGAGCGTATATTCACGAAGAGGACAATTTGAACAAATATTTGGAGGATAAAATGGTTAGCTTCACGTTTTATACAGATTCTTCTCGAATGTAATATGCATATTCAGAGATATGATACCTTAGGGAATTCTGGATAGGAAAGACCCCCAAATGTATGTTCTAAAATGCTCTGATTATGATATAACAAGGTGTTGAATACTCTTTGAAATGATTTTTTCACATAAACCACCGAGTCGCTCAAGTATTCAGTTACTTGTTGTAGGCAAAATTCGTGAATGAGATAAATTACTGATTAATTGGACTCTTTGGTGGTTTATATTAGGCTGCAACTTTTCGAGGTGAAATTTATCATCTTCTTCATACTTTAGCAGATTCTTTACTGATTTAGTACTGTTCATTTCTGAAATTGTGCATGAAAACAGTAGTGAAGATGTTGAATTTTTGATATTTTCATAAATTCAATCATATGCGACATATATTTCTGAAGCTTCAAATTTGGTACCTAACCTTTCGCTATTATTGTTCATGAAGCAGTTATAGAAATTTACTTAGGATATTTTGTTTTTGGGTTCTGACCTTATATACTAACACAACTTCTCAGAATGCTGATTGTTTTTGAGATATATTTTTCTCCTGTCCAAATTCAATATTTTATCTCATTGAAGAGATATATAGAGCCAGTTTCCGTGAGAGTTTTCCAGGTGATGTTCGATAAAAAATCATGTACTAGCTATCAAGGAACATTTACGTTTTAAGAATACCTTTACAGCAAGAAAAATGAGTGTAAGATACTATTCCAACTGGAACTGTATTTATATCAAATATTGAACATTGATGAAGATGTTTGAAAATGTATTATATATGCATGGTATACAATAAACAGTGAGAACGATTCAAATCAATAATTTTCTCTCAACAGTTGTTGAAACTTGTTATTCTACTAATGATATCAGGTATCTCGCAATGAAATCATAAAAAATTAAAACTGTTCAGGTCTAGTCACCTATGTGGACAAAAGTGTAGACCTCTCCAAACTATCCATTCATTTTGAATTGCAAAAAATTTATAAATCGATTTGGGGTATATATCTAATGGACATTAGATTGAGGTGGTTCACCATCATGCATAATTCACTTTCTTTTTTATTTCAACTAATAGAATGCCCCTCATGTGATTTTTGATATCTATCTTGAAAATATTTGAAAGCATTTCTCAAACTCCTTATATGAAGAATATTTCTTAATTGTGGATAGATAGCTGATAGTCATTATGCAATAATAACATTTCAGTACGAACTCAAAAAATATTCTGTGATTTTTTGACTTATCGCAACCAATTTCAGAATTCTTCAATCGTTAGTTATATAGATCTTCAAAAGTCTTAGTGTGGCTTTTAAGTTCAATTCTGAACGTACTCTTAAAAAAATAGTTGATAAGGGTAAGATAACCGAACGAGAAACTATTTGTTTGATTGAAAATTCCAATTTGACAAGATCAACCGGAAATAAGTGATTTTTGTTTTCTTTGAGTGATTTGAGGTCACTGGAATGGTGAAAATTGACTGCAAACATCTTCTTTTCATTACTACATATAAAAAACACAATATCTTCATCTTCAACTCAAAGACAATATCAAAAACTAAATCCTGAGTTCAAAGGGAGTTATCATTGTTTCATAGTCGTGAATTGATTCACTCTTTTATTTTATCTATCAATCTATTCATTTTATTTGTTCATCACATATTGATTATGACTCTTCAGTTCCGTGTTTTTTTCGTGATATTGACTTCAATTAATTGATATACATATAGAAATAAGATACTTCGTCTAATTCCTACTTACTTAATGTGTTGATATTGATACGACCAAGGTTTCGGTTTTCACACCATTCTCAAGTATTCTAACAGAATTTTCTAACAGAACTGTGGTAGAATACTTGAGAATGGTGTAAAAACCGTATTGATATCAATACATTAAGTAAATGGAAATTAGACAAAGTATTCTATTTCTATATCTATATCATTTAATAGTCCGTTTCGTCTTCGACCAATGCGTAATGATGATCAGATTCAACATCAGAATCACAGTGAACAATGACTGCATAAAGACCACAATAGTGATCTGCTAGATTGAAGTATTCATCTACTTCGAACCGTTAAAGTTTTGTGCTTCTGTCAGAGGTTGATTCATGTTTGAATATCATCACTATTATTATTAGACTGACTGCGGCCTCAGCTCAGTCAGTTAGTTCATCGCATATCTGGTAATACAGTTGATCACCACCCGTTAAATCTTTTATTTTCAGATGATATAACAATAAGCTTTGCAGGGACTGGTTATCAGTCATATTAGGAAACGCTAGTTGAAGTTCCAGAAAGTCACATACGTTTTTCCTACTCCCTAAACTTTCGAAGCAAGGTAAACTAGTGATGATTTTTCCAGAAAAACATCTACAAACATATGATGAGATAGACTGTACGGAATCATCCAATCCAGAACTGTCGGGAGTATTGATTCTGCTATTTTCCTGCTCACGAAGAGTATTCAATAAAAACCCCAAGAATTCGGAACAATACTCTTGTTATCCTAACAAGGTGTACTTCAACAACTCTAAGAAAACGGTAGGTGGAAAAGTTGATAAATTCTTACGAAACTGCAGCTGCATGAAGTGGTGTTTAAGTTTGGTGAATAAATAGGAAATATTCTCGTTCTTGTTCGTCGTTGAAACCTTGTTCGTGAAATCATATTTGAAATCAATTAATTTCATCATTTTGGAAATGGTACACCATTGAAGTTTTACATATTAGATATTTTGTTGAAAAAGGGAAAAATAGTTTAATTTGGCGAAGGAACATAGATCAATATTTGATATTATGGCGGGGGCAAGGTGTCCTCTTGTGAAAATAGTCACTTGCTCAATTTTAATTAAGGAAATGGAGATTCCACTTTTTACATGATTCAGTCTGTTGCAATAAAAGTTCCAATGGAAGTTATTTGTTGGTAGAATCTAGTATTTGAGCTAAGAAAGTTATTCACAAGATTTATGTGGTAGACGAAGCATTTCTCTATCATTCGAATTAACAGTTAGGTTGAGAAGAACAACTGATATATTTCAATGTATATTATAATATATTGAAACCTGATGAATATTTCCTGGCTTTCGAAAGTTGATGAATGCAACAAAAAAATAAATTCGCCGTGGCTCATCTGCATTGAACTAATGAACCTTCCAATTCAGCAAATCCTGTTTAATATCCATTAAAACACTTCATGAAATTTATTTTATATATTTTTATTAGCTGGCAAATATTCGCTTCACAATTTGGCGAAGGGATTAATATTAAACATTTTATATTTTGGCGAAAGCGGTTTATATCCTTGTTTGAATGAAATTAAAAACCACTAGTTTCAGAAGCTCAGTTTCGACTGAAGAAACCAAAAACACAGAAGATGACTAGTACTACCATTTTTTATCGGATGCGGAAAAAGTGATTTAGATACATACAAGCAATCAACTTTCCTATGAAAAGTATCAAAATTTCAAACTACCCACTGTATCTCCTAATAATTCCAATACGGTTCTCATGAGAGTTATTTTTTATCTGTTACATTTCATGTTTCAACTTTTCATTTTATACAATGCCAATTTCAACTATTTTCTATTTTCACGTTCTGCAGCAGCACTCCAAATGAATCATAAACACTTATTGAAAATCCATATTGCTTATTTTGATTCATTCCAAGCTACGGTATACAAATTGACGTCAAAATGTTAGTACTCTCCTTCTTTTCTTCACTCATAAATTTGTTTTTCGTAATTATCAAAGTAGTGTCTGCAGTGTGGTACCGCTAGAGATATAATACCATACTTAGAATCGGTGGGCTTCCCTGTGTATATGTTGGAACGGATGGATGTATCAGGTGGTAGCATTGCTTGAACTTTGAACCGATACCGATTCTGTGTGTGAAAAAAATATTTTTGGAATAGTTTTTCATTTCCTGGCTTCGTCTATGAATTGACAGGTATGATTTATAAAAAAATTTTGAGAATTAGAATGAATTTCAACTTTTGAAGTACTCGTATTTATAAATATCACTGCAGTGTATCACGTAGATCCAAGATGGGTACTACTGAAAACTGCCGAAGTCCCATATCTCAAGAATCAGAGGAGACTAGTTGGAGGAGTGTTTCCTTGATGGTCTTTGGAAATAGACTTTCAATCAAGAGTTGTGAGGTTGAATGCATTGAAAACCCTAGGGTTAGACCCTGTTTTCTGTATCATTTCTTTCTGTTTAGGCAACTATTGGAATGTCTAGAAAATTTAAAACATCTGATTTCCCTCCATAGGTAGTGATAGTTTTAATCCAATACATCCATCCATTCATTTACTCAATTCAAGTTTAGGGATGCAAACCCTATCAAAATTTCCAAGGTAACTGTATTTTTCGCTCTACTGATATGCTTGAAGTGTTTCCTATCCCAGTTTGAATGTTGGTTTATAGTGGCAAGTGTTGAAAATTCTGGAAATTTCTGTAGAGCTTTCGAATAAGAGCTTTCAGTTTTTCACCCTTTTCAGCACTTACAATTGAAAACGAATAACTGACCTGCCAGTTATTACTACTGGACACAATTACTACTTTCTTCAACTAAATCAAAGAAAATGTTTCCGATGGAAAGTATTCAAAGGATAAAATTAAATGAAACTAGTTTTCAAAAAAGAATTTTCAAGATAATAAAGAACAACAATTTTTGCATGAGTTTTTTCACATAAGATTCAATTCAAAGAAAACCAAATGGCACCTCTCCAACCCTTGAGGAACTAATCTATAGAAATGAACTTCAACTGTTCAAGTCAGTCTCGGATATACCTACAGAGTAGGTTGAATGGACTGATACCTATCAGAAAACAACTACTTTCCGGGCTAACGTTGTATCATACACATGCAGGAAATTTTCTGTGAAGATTTCTGCTCTGACGCCTGTTGGATATACTCCATTCCATTCAACCGAGACTGGCTCAAACATTCAAAGTTCATATTCAATAAGAAAACCTTGAGGAACTATTCAGTCACTATCTTATATTGTTTAGGTGTTATGCATCATACTTTGGATGATCATGAAGTTTGTTTCCAAACTCAAAAATTTTCTTAGCATTTTCTTACAGTTTTGTTTAAACACAAATTTGAAATTGTTCAGTTAGTTTTATGGGTTACTTCCATTTCCTTATGTCTTTCCGATAAGCAACCACTTTTTTACTTGTGATGTACTGTTTCGAACCTTTGGTGTAGCAATATATATTACTGAAGTTCCATCCCAACATCAAACTGTTATTTTAGCACTTCAACATGTGTTTCGGTCACCAATTGATCATCTTCGAAAGGAAGATCAAAGTGTTGAATTGTTAAACATTTGGTGATCGAATCACGTGTCGAAGTGTTGAAATAACGGTTTGGTGTTGAAATTAAACTCCAGTAATATTCATTAACCACTATTCTGTTAGACCACTACGGATACTAGTAGATTTTTTGAATTAACCCTGATCTGGCGAGGTTCCAAGAGAAAGTAAAACGCCCTTTTGGTATAGTTGACAACTCGAAATTCATAGGTTGTCAGACATTTTTCAGTTATAGCCACTGTACGAAAATAATTAATTTTTCTATAATGCGATCACCTTACATTGGAATTGGTTATATACCCAGCGACATCTGCCAGATAAAGAACGAATTCTCATTCAAAATGAAGTTGAAACTCAATGAAGAATCTGTTGCCAACTCACAAAGTAAGCAAATTTGCTTTTTCTTATGTAGCAATATCATGTGAGGTCACAAAGAAAATGAATAATCATCCAATTTTCGAAATAAACAATAGAAGTGGAAACGAAATGTAGGATTATATGCATAATAGTGTGAGACATTGATTTTATAAAAACCCTAGTTTCTATGGTTACTCTGTGGAGTATATTGGAATGAGTCATCTTTCTCAGTGATATATCATGATTCAGAATTTTTTTATAATTTTCGGGTATGCAGTCAACATGGGAATGGTAAAATAAGTGAAATTTTTTCTGTTCTAGCTTTCGAGTCTTTATTGGCTCTTCATCAGGAACTCTACAATGAAATGATTATTGATTTTAATATTTATTTGACAAATTGAAGAGTTCCTGATGAAGAGCCAATGAAGACTCGAAAGCTTGACCAGAAGAGAAAGTTCCTTTATTTTACTATCTCTTTGTTCACTGCATACCCAAAAATTATAAAAGAATCTTCTTCAACTTAGACGGCCGTCGAACGTTTACACAATATCATGATTCAATTACATTATCTATATTTTTTTCCATATACATCAAAACACTGAAAATAATGATACAAATTATGCTTCAATCATTTTCGAGTACAGGATTCGAGTCTTCGCTATATTAATTGGTGTTGATCATTTTCAGCATCAGCTGGTGCACAAAATTCAGTGAACAACATAAACACTCGGCAAAGTGCGTTAAAATGTGTGAATAACATGTCACAAATCACAGCTGATATTTTATGATATGCCACATTTCTCTTTGAACTCTACTCCATTTGAAACTATACTCTGACAGAGATGAGGGCAGTCAATATAACTGAAAGTTGAATGATTTTTACTAAAAGTCGAATATCTCATTTTTGAACATGTTTCATGAAAATTCGGATTTCGTTAAAGTGAAAACTGGACTATTTTTCAAAAAAAAAAATATGAATTCTGGAATTGAAGACGTACCATATCTCGAAAAAAAGATTTTCCTCGTCACTTTCGAATATATTAACATCTGATTACACAAAAATCTCTTTTTATCATTGATACTGTACTTCACACATTCATAATAGAATTGAAACGAATGTTGCAAACAGTAACACTACTCAAAGTAATTACACTAAAGATTTTCAATCGACCTTCTATGGGTATTGATTTCTTCATTACAGTTTTCATATTATTAGGATTAGGATCAGAATTGTCTGAACACGATTTGGTATCAGACGGTGTACAATGAGTTCCTTGAAACAAGATGAAAATGATTGTCAATGAACCTCACTTCGAAAGACGTAATCAGAGAAAATCAACATATACTCTCATATCTGGATGTAAGTGTATTTCGAACAGCTCATTAGAAATTAATCGTACTTGGCTGCCCGTCTTGAAAAAAATATGGATATTGATGCAATAGCCATAGACTAATGTCAGAGAACACCCTGTACTACATTGAATGTTTCAGTCAACAACATTGACATGCTTCACATTTCAAAACTGTTTTGACTTTTGTCGAAGAAGTTGAGAATTATTCATAGATTTTGAAGACCATAGATATTGTTCAATCACTCAGGTTTTTTTTGGTAGGCGAGGTTATTAAATGCGATGAATACTGATGAATAGGAATATTTTCTTTGTGAAAATGCTTGGAATTCATGCAGCAGCAGGAACCTATTCTTCAACAGTGAAGAAACTCAGATGATGAGAATTCATTGTCGCCATAGATCCATTGATGATATTGAAGTTAAAATTGGTGGAATTACAATACAGAATACACATGAAGAGGTTAGGTAATCAGAAATATCTATGGAAGAATATCTCTCTCGGAAATTCCATTGCCAGATTATGAACGTTTATTATGGCCACGTCGAATCGAAACATTAATATGCCATAGCTTATGGGGCAATGCACCAGGTGCGAAAGAAATCTCCATTGCACAAAAAATAATTTTGAAATGTATCGCGAGAGTTTCTAACAGAGAATCATGTAAAGGTATTATCAAAACATTTCGTGTTTTGACGCTTCTATGTCTTTTCATTTCCAAAAGATGTGTTCATGTTTTAAAAAATAAGAACACTTTAACTCGCATTTTGGATATTCATGGTTATGTATTGAGAAAAATGCAACATTTTCATGTAAATTCAACGGAAAGAGAATATGTTGAATATTTTGGCCTCAAAATATTCAACAATCTTCCAGAAGAATTGAAGTACACAAATAAATTGTCTTCAGAGAACTTTTTCATACAAACATTTTTTATTGTGTATGTAGTTTTTTAAAAACGTATACTCTGTGATTAACTATATGTGATGTGAATGTTTGTGTATCCTAAATTTTTTTATATAAATTTCCACTTTATTCTACTATATTACTTTACCTACCAATTGACATTTGTCATACATGTTAGCATTTCGAAAAATGAAAATAAACATTGATTGATTGATTGGTGGAAATACCCAAAGGAAGTCGATAAAAAACTGTCTGTTCTCCGACAAAAATCACTTCCGTACAATATATATATGAAAGAGTAATATAAATAAATTATTAGTTTTTCGTGGAAATAAATCTTTTGGAGATATTGCTTATTGAAAAATTACGGAACATTTCAGTGCATATTGTTCGTTATTTGAGAATCGAAACCCAAACTTGAATGTGGTTGAACATATCTTATGTTTGATATAAAGCTTAAAGTGAAGCATTCGTGAACTATATAGCACTATTTCGATCTAACTCTGTATTATTAGTGAAGTTAGGCTGAACCAATTATGTATTATTGGACTTGACTGCTTTTGAAGAACAATCCTGGGTAGGTAGAGGTAATAATATCTTTCCTTATGAAAGTGACATATATGGGATCGGTGGAAGACTTCATTCACAGTCATAAAAGAAGAACTGGCAGGTAAAAATAGCGCTGTTCGTTTGAATCATGAACTGAAAGCTTCGGTAGAAGGCGGAGCACGAATTTCTTTCAGCGGGCAATGTTGAAGCTGGTTTCTGTAACTGACCGCTTTAAAACGCCCTGTTCATCTTTGATATTCATGGACTGTTTATTATTATTACCAAATATGGCGTCTTCGGAAGGAGGAATGCAATCGCCTTTACTTTCTCAGGATTTTCCTTCATGCAGAGTTATGCCCAGCAAATCATTCATGGATCAACCTAGTACCGAAGATGATACCTTGGTAAGTCGAAACACCGCTTCTTGTGCCGTACTACGAATATTTTCTTTTTGAGCTTTGATTCAGTCAAGTTGCTCTGTAGTGAAAGTTATAGTAAAAGATAGAGCACGAAGGTTCTGAAGTCTCAATTCCCAACATTTTGCAAAATTTTGAGGTGATCAAGCCATTTGGATGAAATAATGAACGTTTTTAGATTTCAATTACCAAAAGTTCTCAGCAACAAAAAAAATGTTTAGTTTAGTGTTATCTTGAATTATGTTACACTAAATTCAATAATTTCTATCTGCGACTAATGTTGAATGAAGTAACAATAGTTTTATTCTCGAAATAGTTGTAGATAGTAGAGTCAAAAAGTAATGAATGAGAATATATACTTACTGGTCGATGAAAATCCATCGATATCTCTGATGAAATATATCATTAGTATCAAAACAACTGAGATATAACGGGAATATTTTGACATTCTTGAATGCACCATATTCAGATAACGTCCATCTTCACCACTTTTACTATATTTGTAAACGGTAACATTTGTCGAAATCAATGATCAACTGGTTGAAGACATATTTCTCACATTTTCGAAACTTGTCCCTCAGATGTAGATATATTCTTCAACATCTGAAAAAGAGAATTGAATTATTTTCTATTATTCAAAATTTGATGATAATTTTATTGGTTATTCAGAAATATGGTGTGAAACAGATGAATATACAGGGGGCTTTTCAAGTCTAGGTACTTTTCGATTATTCAAAATTTGATAATAATTTTATGGGTTATTCAGGTATAGGGTGTGAAACAGATGAATATACAAGGAGCTTTTCAAGTCTAGGTATGGATATCTTATAAATGGTAAGAGTTAGTCAGTTGAACTTCGAGGATCTTGAAAAGTACTATTGGAAATTGAGAATCTACTTAAGCCTTTGGCTTTCTGATATGCTGTCTACCATGATGTGTGTTCAAAGAGAGAATAGCATAATTATCTCTCCCTTGTGTCCGCCTTCATCTTCAAAAAACGAAAAGAATCGGTATTTTCTGTGATTTCACTCATATATCTGTTTCAATGCATCTCTGTTTAAAAAAATCCACCCGATGTTGTGAAGGAAATAGTTCTCTATCATTTCAGTCCGAAAATTCATCAAACTGCGGATAAAATAGAAGTCATTTGAATTCAAGTTATCAACAGAACACCAGATTTACAAAGAAAGAGGGTGAGAAAAAAATAACAACAGAATGTTCTTTTTTAGCTCTCTATCCATATTTTATCTGAAAAGATCTATAATTACATTTCAGTATTGGAATTGGATTGTGTACCAATCTAACGTGGATTTTTCATATAATCTATTCAATTTCATAGGTCAATTTGTCATGAGGTACAGCAAATTTATTCTCAAGATGCTCGTATTCAAACGAACAATGCAGTTATATCCATACGAAAGTCCTGCCCTATACAATATATGATGAATTCGACACTACTAGACTTTTTGTAGGTAAACTCTCCTTGTTTCGTATCTATTCATTGGATGTTCTGCAGGAATTCCTCAATAATAAAGACAATAATGGGAAATTGAACTTTCCAAGTTCTCTACTACTTTTATTTGTAACTAATGTTATTACTGCAGCATCGTCCTATAAAGACATTTTCAAACAATCACGAAAAAGTTTATTGTAATTGTTTGAAAACGTCCTTATAGAAAGAATTTGCAGTAGGAGTATCAACTAGAAATGAACATGGTAAAAAACAGAAAGTTTTATTTATCATTCTTCCTTTATATTATTGTTGAATTTTTTTTTACCAACCAATTCCATATGAATTTATGTTGGACACAATGAAAAATATAATTTCGTTGAACTATCCACAAACTCTAAATTGAAATTGCAGGTGAACAAATGTATTTTCTTGGAGAAAACCAGTTTCTCTTCAACCGTTCCAAAGATCTTTACTTCTCAACATCAAAATGAAATTTTATATGGGCGTCGCAAAATCAAACATTTTTGTTAGGCTATTTTGACAGGTGAAATTATTGAATACGACGAATTCCCCTCTGTGAAAAATAATTTGATTTCAAGCAGAAACAAAGAGGTGGAAGGAAAAACTGCCTATCAACATCCGTATGAAAAAGTCGGATGAATTTTTTCAGATTGCGCAAAGTTGAAAATCTCCAGCGAGGCCGAAAACACGTGAAATTTTCAAAACCGAGTTATCTTTCTGTGAAAATTTTTTTGATTTCAAATGTTATTTCATGTCAAGAAATTCAATTTTTACTACATTCTGTTCATTGATGACGCGCCAATTGGGTACATGTAATATGTTAAAAATCATTTTTATTCAGAGGGTTCATTCGTCCCACGCCGTATAATCCACCAAATTTACTTTATTTTTCACCTTTATTACGATAATTACGGTATTCAGAGAATGTTATAGTCAATCTGAAAAGAGAAACTGAAAATCACACTTTGAGTTAACACAAATTCATCAATTTCAAACACAGCTTTATATTTTATTATATATTTTATGTTTTTGGGGTGTGGATGTGGTCAATGGTCAATGTTTTTTGGCACTCAGAAGAGGAGGCAATGCGATTACCTTCACTTCTGTCATGTTCTTCAACCCACCTCAGGATAACGTTATTATCTACCAATGCTTTGGCTAAATCTTGGTGGCACTCTAGTACTAGCCCTGAGTACTAGCCTTCAAGAGACAACGTGTTAGTAGTCTGTTCATGGCTAATAGGGCTTGTCTGCTGTCAGCACAGATTGTTATGTTTTTGCCAGAAATTCCTTATCTACTGATTATATTACTGTTCATAATACGAGTCGTGATGAAAAAAAGTATCTCATAAGTATTAGGAACAATCAAATTTTTCATTATATAATGATGGTAGATGATGAAAAATTTGAATGAAATATACAGGTCCACAAGTAAACTGTTATTTTTTGATTGATAATCAATTTTTGGATATTTTCGCAACTGGTAGATTCAAAAATTTATTTTTCATCCTGATTTGTTCCGATATGAGTATGATTATTATTATGGAATAGGAACTGCAATTTTAATAGATAGGAGTTTATTTGTATTAGAGACGAGTTCCTTATATTTTTTCTTTCTTTTCCAAAAATCATTACATATCAATTTCAAATTGGGGAGCTTTCAAATATAATTGTCACAGACAGATAATATCAATGCTAGTTGGCACTAGCTAGAGTGATCTACTATTTGTTGAAAATAAAATTCATTACAATATTTTTCTTTTAAATTCTCCATAGATATCAGTTTACTTGAACAAACAGTCGACAAACTGATTTGGAAAATAATTCCAAAAGTTGACTGATTAAATGCTATCTGGAAAAGCAATAAATTGAGCCTGAATGCTCTTCATTCGATGAACAATTTATACATTATCAAAATCTAAAGGAACCCATTATATTAATAAAGATGTTTTCAAAATATCTGTTATTATTTCACAAAATCATTTGCGAAAAAGTGATAGCTCACTCATTTCACTC
>WOGN01003364.1:0-15355 GCA_015342105.1 Leptinotarsa texana
GCAGGTACTGATCGACCCCGACACAATCGTACCCTAGACGTATTCCCTTTTCCCCGCGTCAGCGTCTGGTTCACACACATGAGAGTGGGAGGCACATCAATTGTTTGTTTTCACTATATTAGAAATAACACTTATATTTACAATACATGGTATCATGAATTACGAGATAGAATAATTCAGGCTCGGCACAGATTTCAGTCCTGGGGATCATTGATCCCGCCCTGTGTTATTCTCAGCAGCAGCCCAGCGTTTTCTGCTTCTTTGCAATAGATGGCCTCAGTCAAAAGTTCAGCGACTAACAGGAAAAAATCGTCAAATCCGGAATTGAAAAATTCCATATGATACCACTCTGGCCGGTCCTTATTTTTTTGGTTTGGTTTTTATTTGACAACTAAATATATAAAGAGATATTTCAAGGTTATTCGTATCTTTGTAGCCTAGTTTTGCTAAATACTGCACTAGAATTAGGTTTACTAGACCACAACACACGAAAAAACTGGATTCACTTTAGGAAAAATTAGTTTTTGGGGACGATTTTTTTCACGCAGGCCGCACGAATATTGAACATCATTGATAATCACTCCCACCGTTTACTTTACCATTATTTTATCGATTAAAGGCTTGCTTGCTTGATAACGTGCTTGCTAATATGGGTTTGAACCAGAGGGACGCCTCCAAGTAGTTCTCTCCTGGATTTTCAAGGTCCGAAAAAAAGATCTAGACATCGTTGCAACTGCAGGCTCTTCGTGTTACAAACTATATTTTTCTGCAGAAGGATTATATGGGAGTCGAACGTAACGTTTATTGTATTGACAAGACATCCGTGTTGCCTTATACTCCGAGAGATTTCCAATCCGTTGTGGTGAATGAGAAGTTCCAAATTTATTGAAACTATTCATACTCAACCCTCAGCCTCATACAAGCTATTAAGTCCGATGTATTTCTTTTCGACCATCAGAGCAAAACGATAATGTTCGTGGGGGTTTTATTTCCGGGTGAGACGAATATCATCTTAGAAGAGAAAGAAAACTGATGACATATCGGGATTTTCTCTTACAGATAACAGATCACTCTGTTAAGGTGGTTGTTCTGTTCATTGGAATCCTCTCGAATCTCAAGATCATGTTTGCCGCCCTGAGGTGAAAATCTTGATCGGGCAAATGCAAAAGGTTGTCATTCTTGGCTCATTACATCTGCCTAGGGCACATATTTTTCGGATCCAATGATCACACTCACTCCACGGTATGGAGAGTTATCATTGGTTGATAATGCTGACGCGAACTCTCGATTGAATCGTAGTTTTGGCTGCAAGGCCCGATGAGCTCACTCTGTGGCATGATAATAATAATTATGACGAAAAGAATCTTTTCAACCAGCTCTAATTGAGGTGTTTGTTTGGACTCTCACACCGAGATTGATAAATATTTTGTCATATCTCCAAAGCAGTGATAATACAATACGCAGTATTTTTTCAAGAAAACAAATTCAATATGTTGTTAGTGAATGATGTTGATGAACTCAGAGCAAATGCTGATAGGAATTGTAATTAAAAAGGTAAATAGTGGTACCGTTTATTTGGAGATTCCTTGATGAGGTTTTTGTAAATGACTGGATAATATATTTTTCAGTAGATGAAGATAATCACTTTGGAAATCAGACGTTCAGTGAAAAGTGTTGAGAAATTAAAACAATGTGGAAATGAAAGGTCAGTCCTATTAGATACCTCCATTGAAAATGCATATGAAAAAAATTCACTTTTCACATTAATAATCAATATTCCTAATGGTACTTCTCAGTCCACTGATTTTCAAGTGATCCATATCATTATTTCTCTCTTGTGATCAAATATTTTTTTGAGAATATAAAGTTTCAGGGAATTTTTTTTCTATATTTTATTACATGCCATTTCACATTCAAAAATGAGCGAATAGTAACCTCAATTCTATTGTATTTCAGTCGTTGAACTGGAAACTGTTTATTATAATAGAGTAATATAATTTATTTTTTAAGTTTGCATATTTTATTGTTCGAGAAATGCGGAGTATCTGAAGAACATGAGTGCAAAATAATACACAAATAATTACAATCTGTAGTGTCGCAATATTTCTATGATGTTCCACTAAGCTTCGCACATACCACTTCAGCGTCGCATTTTATTGAACATGAAATATTAATATCCCCAGGGTCGTAAAACTACATTCCATTTCGTCGATGAAAACTTCAAAAAAGCGAAAGCTTTCTGTCTTGAGCGTCGTAAACGTTTTCATCAAAAATGCACAGCTGTCGCGAGTTACTTTCCATTCGTGAAATGAAAGCGCTTCTGAACTCAACAAGTTGAGTGTTTGATTGTCAAGTAAAGAATACGCAAGGTGATTCCACTAGAACTGTGGGAGATGTTTATATTAGTCTTTTCATAAACAAACATGAAAACTCGCAGTGGAAAACAAAAGAAATGTACGTATTAATGGGAACCAGAAGTACTGCCAAGATTGTGATTTATGTCAGTTGGGAGTATGCTGAACAATATCCTGAAAAACCTGTTTCAAGGAATATACAAAAGAAAGATATGAATGGTGAGAGCTGTCAAGAACTGAAATATTGAATGTCTTTCAATTAAGTACGTTTAGCATTGACATGTTCAATGACATACTTCCAAACTGAATAAAAAAGTAATTTTTATTTATTTCGGAGTTCATATTTGAAAATAATCGCTTCGGAAGAATCTTTTCTTCAAGCTATATCTGAAAACATATGTGCGTCATTTACACATCTTTGTAAAGAGTGTTCACTGAAGTATTCAATTTTTTTTTGTTTCTTCTTCGAAAGTTTTCAAAATTTTAAAATTATTTCTGTTCCAATATCTCAAAGTATTTAAATTATCATTGTGCTATAGTGGGAATGTATTATCAGTGAAAATTGGGCATCTTCCATACAAAGGTATGTTAAATAAATCATTTATCTACGGCAGAAAAGCCGTGGGCCGAAAAGAGATCTTTGGTGAAAAATTTTCAGTTCAATTCAATCTCTAGTTTTATCCGTGTTTAATCATAAAATAGTGCAACTATAAGTTCAATGAATAAAGCGACCGTTGTACCTTTTTTGCTTTTGACGTTCACGGCTCATATTTTGTGTAATGAAGATATTGTATATATACAGAAATGTTACTACTTCTTCATCAATCACCCTGTGATTTTGGTGAAATTTTTGGTACCTTGGCCATTTCTACACAACTCCTGGAAAAAGTAGAATTTCAAACCTCTGGCATGAAATGGAATTGAAAACACTTTTTCATAGTCGAGACGTGCTAACTAAGTTAGCATCATCAGGAGATGACTAAGAGAGAAAAGTGTTTTCAAAAGATATGACTGGTTTATTAATCTCACGTTGTCAGATGATTATTCTAAGAATATCTAAATCAGGATTTCATCCCATTCCAACAAGGAAAAGAAAGTTACTCTAAATCAAACTACAAAATCGGTAAGTGAAAAAAGATGTTTGGTAAAGTTCTATCATTCGGGAATGTTTATAAATTTTGGTTAACTTTCAATTCACTATATTCAAGTAAAGTTCACTTTTGTAAGAACATATTTTACAATTATATTCTCATTCATTAAAAATTTTTCATGTTACACGTTATTCATCGTGATTATTTTTCAATTTTTTAAACTTTTTTTAAACAAGTTTTCTGATAGTAAATACAGTTATTAATTGCTATTACGTATTTCTTGTACTTTATAGTATAACTATTCATACCTTCCATGATCCATAGTTTTCTACTTATAGTTTTGATATTCTATTGTCACACACATGAATATAAAAGTTACTCATAAAAATTTTCTAGCGGATCATCAGTTATTGATATGATATCCCAATTTATATTGATAGATCTGATCAAATATGTCAAATTTTTTTCTGTCACAAAGTCAACAATTTTGTTCATCTGATACTTTTGTAGAGTTACTTTTAGAAAAACATTCACATGAGAAGGCATCAAATTTTGATAAACCTGAATGCTTACTTCACGAATAACCATCTTCCCAATACACTTTGACTAGATATAAGCTAAATGACTGAAGATACAATATTAATGATGTTGTACTGTACTTCGAAAAACGATAGAAGTGTTTTTAGGAAAGAAAGTTTTTGGCTTTCTACTACTCCATCTTGATACAAAAAATAAGGATGGGGGAATCTTCCAAACAAAGGAAGGAAGTGAATCTATATATGGATGTGTAGATCATACAAAGAAGTAACTTTGAGACACAAACTGATAGAAAGTCCTCTTGAAACAGCTACTTTCATATAAACATTGAATTATACGAAAGAAAAATTCATTCGGAACAAATACTTTTATACGAATACTGAATTATACAGAAGATACTTTTCTCTATTCAGTTTGTATTTCAAACATTCGTTGTGGAATAAAAATCAGATATCTTCCACATGAGTTCTACTTTCAATGAATGGTAACAAATTGTACTCATATAGAAGTGCCATCCTCACCGGTAAACACCGATGTTTCACCTTAAGACACTTGCCCTAAGGCTCATCAGTTATCCAATTTGGTTATTATTATTATTATTAAAATTTCAAATGAGGAATTTTCTCCTGGCAGTGTGTGCAAAATGAATAATTATCAATTAACCTGAAATAGTTGCAATGGAGAAATGGAAAATAAGTTAAAAATATTTCTGAGGAAAATTAAAGGAGGAAGTACTCCACAAAACGGGTGTTTGAAACATGAGCTGTGTAGATTACTCAGTTAAGAACTATTTTTATACTCTTGATGAATACACTTGAAGACAAGCTTCTTCATAAAATAATACAGAACACTTTTCTTTTCAGAAACCACCCCTCAAGAGAGAAGACTCTTTTTTACAACGCTTTTCTACGAGACAAATACCAGAAACTCAGGAAACTGTTGAGGATACTGGCAGTGAAGGAGGTACTACAGGTATTTTTGAGAATATCGTATATATCATACAGATAAAAAATATAAACAATAAATTCGAGTACTAATTCATCATTTCTGTATTTTTCTTAACAAGATATCATTATAATCTCATGAAATGAAAAACTGATCCTCATTCAACTTTGAACCAACTGAACTGAAGTTATCTTCGGGTAGAAAAAAAAATCAGTCAGTAGCTTGTAAAATTGATAACTTTTGTTTCTCAATTCACAAAAAATGAAAATATTTACCTCCATATATTGATACAAATAACGATAAGAGGCTAACGGAATCGTTTGAATGACGGTAGAGTTAATCATTGAAAGGTAATAATGGGTAATACCAAGCTATTCATTTGGATTCTGAAGATATTCGGAAAACATTGAAAAATTGGGAAGCCTATTTCCTTGAAACATCTTCATAATTCGCAGATATATAGAATATGTTTTATTTTGTCTCATAGATACTTTCAATGAGCTAGCATATTGATTAGAGAATTTTTATAACGGATGTCTCTCAACTTGTGCCACCGTTCCAACTCTGAAATTATAAACTTGACGTGTATTTTTATAGTGATTTTTTTACTATTTCTGAATACTCATTCTGAATCTTCATTTATTTTTCCTAAGACGCAAATATTTTGAGATTCAATCGCAATATTTCCATCATAAACAAATTCGACCACTAAATGATGTTATAACGTCGTATCAAAAAAAACTAGGAAATAATCTAACTCATGTATCATATCCTTTATCATATTGAGATTTTTTTTTTCATTCACTTATTGAACCCTAGTTTTTGCGCACCCTGTGGATTATTCAGTGGACATGAAAATGATGCGTGATACGTTCAACCTTCAATTATTACGATTCACCAGCTGCATATTTTTAAAAATGTTGATTAACATAAAAATAACGTATGTTCGAGAGGCTGCATCTATCACTTTTTCTAAAAAAACTCGAATAACTCGAAAACGGTTCATTTTGTATAAAGGATGTATTCATGAGTTAGAATCTGAATCATGAGAAGAATTCAAAAATGATGTGAAATTCAGGGTGTGCCATTAAAAATAACGAAACGTAACCTCAATGATAATATTTCAGTTGAATTTTTCGTTATTTCTTCACCCATCCTACCAGTTTTCAGAATCGCCCTACTCTCAGTTTTCTATATAGATTGCGTTAACCCATCAAGATATACCCTGAATGTCAAGGGACAGTTCAGGGCAAAAACAATAATTAGTTCTGAGAATTCAGTTCCTACTATTTTGGAATTATAGTACAGTATGTTCATCAATACAGATATCAAAATTCTTTTTCAATTTTATATTTATTCAGATTGTGAGAGGTCAGAAACCTAGAAAATGTATTAGAAATCAAATCAGTGTGTTAACTATTTCGATTAGAAATACTTTCGCAACGAAAATGAATAACTCAAATAAACGTGCGGAAGTTTTCATGCAGTAAAATCCAGTAAATCTTTGACAACATATTGTAAATTCATGTACATCGAATGAGTAAGGAAGAAAATCAAGTATTCTTGATACAATTTTGATGCTGTCTGGATTGTTGCGAAACACAACTTTTATTTCTTTCTGGATGATGCCCCTGCTCCTAACAATCCAAAAATCTTCCAAGAATATTTGCATATATTTCTAGAACAGCGTCGATCTCTTTTAGAATTTCTAGAAGAGACATATAACTTTCGCTTGAACTGAAAATGATCAACTGCCTTGGGGACTGACTGCCTTGGGGAGCATCATGTATCTTTGATATTCATGAGTCGAATCTTTCGTCAGTTGCATGAATGCTGTCTTCGTGAGAAAAATTATTCATGCTCACTCATACTTCTTTTGAAAACAATTCCAACAATACATTTGTGATTCAGCCTCGCACCACAAATCAGGCCTATAACGGGTTGAAACTGCTGTGTTTTTGGGCTTTGGTTTGGAAGTTTAATCCCTCTACTGTAAAAAAAATGGGAGAGGTGAATGTTTTGCAACATCAAATAAAAGTAATTTTTTTGACCTAGAAAATATTCCAAAAACAGGTTGAACTTTTTCACTACAATACATTTTACAGAAAAAATTGAATTTGAATCATTTGAATAATGATTTTGAAGTACTGTGAACTTTTTGATTTTCGTTATGTGCCTCCAATGAAAAATTACGTTTATGTACAATCAGTTTTTTTCTGAAATGTTAATGAAATAAAGTGTGACACTTGCTCGAACACAAGCTAACGAGTTATTATTCACTTGCAAAAATATCTATAACAAAAGAGGGTAATCCACCACTCGAAACACCGTCCTAATAGACACATTCAATTCAGCTGGCATAATAAAATTCACGAGATAAAATCTCCAACACATTCTGAAAAAAAAAATTGTTGAGAGCAGGGGAGGATATGACTGTTGAAAATTGTGCAACATGCGAAATGACAATGGCATTACCTAATTGCTCGTTAGTGACTGTTACATGCTGGAGACAATAAATTTTATCCTTGGTCATTTATATGAAAGAGCATTTTTAACGAAGGCGCGATTCATAAAATGAATATGCAAATAAATTCAGCAACATAAACTTTTCATGAAATCATGTATTTTTTTTCATTTTAATTTTCATTTATTTCGTGTACTTGGGCGAAAAAATAGTCATTAAATAATGGAAATAAACTTCGTAATGGCAATACAAGTATATTACAAGCAATTTCAATATTTTTATCGTGTTTCCCTGAACTGCTGGAAAATTGTTTGCTGAGTGTTTTGGATATTGGAAAGAGTTCAGGTTATTTTCTAGAAATAACTTTCTTTGTTTTCGATTGAAACTTCAGACTATCTGATTCAATTGAACTGAATTGAAAACGCGTTCTTCTCACCTGTGTG
This sequence comes from Leptinotarsa texana, assembly GCA_015342105.1. Lineage (NCBI taxonomy): Eukaryota > Metazoa > Arthropoda > Insecta > Coleoptera > Chrysomelidae > Leptinotarsa > Leptinotarsa texana. The sequence continues at coordinate 7,835 of WOGN01003364.1, forward strand.
AAAATTATTTCTTTGTATGATCTACACATCTACGTATAGCGATACTTCTTTTGAAATTGATTGCTTCCTTCCTGTTTTGGAAAACACTCACATTTTTTGGATCGAAATGGAATAATAGAATGACAAAAACTTCCTTTCCTAAAAATTAGTTCAAATAAATTTTTAATTGGATGATTAATAGAATATTATTCTCTGAGCAAAAAATCAAGTCATTACTGGTGAGAATGAACTTTGTAAATGATTCTGAGAAGTCATGGCAATTTTTTGCGAACGAAATACTGCAATTTCCAATTACTTTTAGAGGGAAGATTCCAAAATAATATCAATTTGTAAATATACCCCAAATGAGAAAGATACTATTGGATTTTATAACAGGCATCTTGAAAAGTATTTTCTAATAATGGTATTTTATTCATATATAGATCCTCATGTCACGAATGCCTCTTCGGAAACACTCCCAATATTACATTTTTTCACCTTAAATTCTGCTTAAACCACCCGTCCATTTATTCTGAATTAAATCATTCACCTTGGCGCCAATCATTCATATCATATCATATCAATGCTTCCTAATCGTGCTACCAGCTCTTCATGATAATAATCGGAGAGCCAGTGACGCATGTTTCATGAAGTGTTTGATGCACCCTGAAATTTTTTAAGGCTGGTATCTATGGAATGAGAAATACGAATACCTGTGTTTTCCTGACCCTGCCCGGGAAACCAGGTATTGCGCATAATAAAAAGGTGTAAAAAAATAAGTGTTTGATTCACAGGCCAACAAACTTCAATCGAAAGAATAATTAATTTTTAATTATAATTTGTGATGAGAGACACTTTGGAGAGGATTTACATACAATTAATTTCCCTCAAAGTATTTTTTTATGAAATGTTTGATTCATTATGAAATTATAACAGCTACTTAATCAAATATTTAGAAAGTTAATTACAAAAATCCAGACAGTTTTGGGAAAATATTATTAATTTTTCTCCTCATTACTACTGTTCTTTGAAAAATTATCTTCTTCTGAAGAATAATCACTCGAATAAATGTCCGGATCGGAAGAAGTTTCTTCGTTATCCGAAAATATTAAATATAATTAATGTCATTCTTAGAAAAATGAAAAATTCCAATTATCAAGAAATACAAACCGTCATTGTTGACATTTTGTCCGATATTTGAACCAGTTTTGATCACATCCAGAACAGTTTGTACCTGCACGTCGTCTTGATTTCAAACAGATTGGAGCCTGGCTCCCTTACCCTTTAAACTGATGTTTGCCAGAAGGACAAATGGGTCATAACTGATAGTGAGTGTTGATGGTATGACGGCATGAATGTTCTTAGACATCAGTATCTCACGGTATTCTCCCACCTGGCTGGAGTGGGTTGGATGAAAAGATTGTTCATCTTTCAACGGAGGATATAGGGGCCTCTTTCCTCATAGTGTCGGGGCCTTCTATATCGGGAAGGGTCGTCTATAGTATAATCCATAGCTTCCCTGACTAATGGGTTTTCATGAGTTTCTGCACTATCAAAAACTCTCTGATGTTTGACTGAATGGACTGCCGAATGGAAGGCAGCTGCAAATCCCTGCGGATGGCTTCATTCCGCACGAACCAAGGAGCCTTCACAATCATCCTCATTAACTTGTTTTGCAATATCTCCAGAATGGAGATATTATATTTCACCGCTTGTCCCCAGACGCCTGAAGCAACATGATGATAGTCTTGAACATCGTATTATAGATGGTAATCTTCTTTTTAAGACTCATTTTAGATTTTCTGTTGATCAGAGGGTACATACATGCTATCCGACCCTCGATTGTTGATTTAACGCTCATTATGTGCCTACGGTCTATTAGAAGGCCAAAGTACTTCACCCGCGCTTGCCAATCAATCTCCCTTCCAGAGATTCTCACTTTTGTGGCCGGAAAAAAATTTCAATCTTCCCATAGTTATCGCCTGAGTCTTTTCCGGGTTCACTCGGATCTTCCAATCAAGGTACCAGCGCTCGAGGTCGTCCAATGCACGTTACATGTAGACGAAACCGAGCTCCTGATCCGTGGAAGAGATATCTTCACGGCGTACTTCACACGCTCGGGCCTCGGAAGGTCACTGTGGTGTAAAGTGAGTACAGCGTCGGAGAGAGCCCAGCATTTTCTTTCAGAAAATACCCAATCCACTGGATGAGGCCCCGGGGCAGGTCGAACGCGTTCAATTTGTGCAGAAGGCCTTCGTGCCAAACACTGTCGAAGGCCTTCGAGATGTCGAGTATAACAATATACAGTTTTTTGTTGGAATTAGGCTCTTTGATGGAGTGGAGTGGAGTGTTCTCTCCTGAAGCCAAATTGTTCATCAGGCAGAACATTTCAGTCCTCAAGTTCTTCGTTCAGCCTTTGGAGAACAACTCTTTCAGCCAGCTTAGCCGCCGACGAGAGTAGACTGATCGGGCAATAGTTCTGTGGAAACAGCGGGTTCTGACCCTGTTTTGGGATCATGACGACGACCGCATGCTTCCACCTTCTGGGGAAGTGTTTGAGGGCCAAGAACAGTTTATGGTATGCAACACCTTGAAACCATTCAAATTCATATCGGTCGTCTTTTATTGTCCAACCCTGGGATCCAGGCAACAAATATGTTTGGGTGCAAAAATGTGCGTGTCGCCAAATACTTGTTATGTACTGAGTAAGCAGTAGGTGTTGGTGTAACTCAGCTTTACATGGTGGCAAATTCGAAGCATCATATTTAAGCAACGTCTTTTGAAAAGGTTCATCTGTGCTTTAACTTTTATAGGTTGAACAAAACTTTTGAAAACGCACGTAATTAATATCTTGAAACGTTCTTTTCACTCGACATTTTGTTCTCACCCACTAACGCTGCCAACTATGCGCAATCTATCTCGTTCTATTGGAAATAAAATTCATTTTCATGTTTGCCGGAAATTATATCCCAAAAGTAATTAACTTTCTGAATATTTGATTAAGTAACAGTTGAAATTTCATAATGAAGCAAACATTTCATTTTGTTAAAAAAAATTAGGAAAATTAATTTTATGTAAACCCTCTCCAAAGTGTCTGCCATCTTAAATTATAATTAAAAATTAACTAATCTTTCGATTAAAGTTTGTTGGCCTGTGAATCAAACACTTATTTCGGCTTATATTTTTTTACACCTTTCTATTATGCGCACTACCTGGTGTCACGGGCAAGGTCAGGCAAACACAGGTATTTGTACTTCTGATTCCATGGATACTAGCCTTACAAAATTTCAGGGTGCATCAAACACTTCATGAAACATGCGTCACTGGCTCTTGGACTATAACTTCGAACTTCACCTCGAAATCGTGCCTTACATTACGTTTTACGTTTACATTAACTGTCTGATAAATAACGAAAGTAGGGATTTCTATTTCTTCAGTATCTAATACTTGTATAATGCTTTATTCAGGTCGTCTCCTAAATATTCTATGGAATATACAGATTGTTGCTATTGCTGTGTTGTTCATGAGGTTCCATATTTTGGAGTTCCTTTTCCCAAATTAATGCCATAAAAATACCCAGAGCTATATTCGAATTCACTTTCCTGTAATTTAGATGAGGATGTCATTACTGTATTTCAATTTTATTGTGAATCGTTGAATTTTAACAATTGGTGATGCAGCCATGATTTTCAATGGTATTTCGATATATTACAATATGACATGATAATAATAATAATAATAATATATTTATTACATCCTGCAAGATCACAAAAAATGATATAGGATACGTCTTATAGAAAATAAAATACATACAAACATAAATATAAATATACATACATATAATTATAAATATAAGTGTAAATGCAACTATAAATATAATACATATACATAAGTATAAATGAACGCAAATAAACGTACATACATATAGGTATAGATAAAACAGTTGGCAAAATTTTGCACCAGCAAAAGACGGGCAGTTTTCAAAAAACGTGGTTGAATGTTGTCGAAGTCTTATCAAATCACCATGTCTCGTTGGGTACGAATGCATTTCAGAATTTCGGTGATGATCATTTATGTATTTCTCAAAAAATAGTATGCACTTGTAGATGTATATACATGGTACACACATAATTCCATTTTCAATAAAATATGTTTTACACGACTCCCGGTAGTCTAATTTGAATATTAAGCGCATAACTCTTTTCTGGAAAACAAATATTTTATGTAGCTTGATGGAGCTACCCCATACAGCGATATTATTTGCATTTGCATTAGTTTCTTCTTCAATAATGCTATATATTTTTTTCCGAAACAAACAGGCAGATCCTAGTAATATGTTTCTTAATATCTCCAAAGACAATCTTTGATTATAAAAATAAAAAATATTTTACAGAAAAAGGAAAAACAGTAATATCAATAATAATGGGACTAATACAGAGAACTGTAGAGGTACGATCACCCTAATCAGCAGAATCAGGAAAAATAACCTGTCTCAAGTTAGATTTAAGTTTTCAAAGTTTTAAAAGGTGTCATACCTAAGGAACTTTGCGTATTTATTATTCATTGAACAAATTCTGGCAATAGAGGATTTATATAGGGGATTTATGTTGACTGACATGAAAAGTAATTTGTCGCGAATGAATACCTGTCAGCGGAACATAGAAGCAGATTTGATTGGCGAGGAAAATGATATCTACACGGCCATTAAGAATTTTCGCTAAGAAAAGTAAACTCTTTATAATCCTTCTATTTCCTAGTAATTCTATGTGAAATTCATATCTGATTGGTTCATACGAGATAAAACTTGGAGTTCTGCCGTATTTTTTGAAATACGAATATTTCAGAAATTTGTTTTGTATTTTTTCTAAAATCTGCTTCAATTTTTTATGATTTGATTGCCATATGATACTAGCAAATTCTAATTTACTTTCAATTTGAGAAACCTCATGGCAAAATTTAAACAAATCAAGAAATTTCTTGAAATAAGATACTTGAGAATGTTATACTTCGTACTGGTGGAATCACAATGGGCTTGTTTCATGCCACTAAGTACGGCAGTTTTCCTGTAATTAATTATTAAAAATCGAATATGGTAGGGTGGTGACGTCACGACCCTTTTCCCGCTTCTTGTTCGATTGTCCAATAGGAACAATAGAAATAATCAACATTGCCAAATCGTAAAATTAACGGAGCCTATAATTATCAATTGAATTGTGGAAGTGTATATGAACCCGTTACCGTTTCAATTAATAAAGAAATCTCCACATGGAATAAAATGTATACGAAAAATCATGTTTGGAAATAAGTTCTACATTCAAAATCAGTACACAAAGTCGATAGATCTGTACATCCCTCAACTTATTTACATTTCATAATATAATATTATGTAAATTGTGTATAAAAATATCATCAAACCATTTACCTACCTGCTTGAATTATTATGTATTATATAATTAACACTGTCATTTGTTCTAGTACATAAATATTTTATTATTGTTATATTTTATTAAAACAGTATCAAGCAAATATTTTATACTGTTTATGTCTGTAAATTCATAAGTGGAACGTTTTGAGGAACCTAATCGTTTATTAGCTCCATTAGTGATATTTTGAGTACGTCTGTTGAAGTAGTTATTATATCTATATCGTTTTGAAGTTCAGGATAGTCATTTAGGTCTATGATATCTCTAAGCATTTTGAAATCATCAATATATAACAAGCAGTCCGATGATACTTTTTTCGGGAGGTCATTGATAAAAATTAAAAAGGGCAATCTAGGTCGGACCCTTGGGGTACTGCGGACCCAGCCAAAAACATTTAAGATTTTCCTTTTTTATAGGTGACATGCTATATTTTTTTCTTCAAATATGAGACAAACAAATTACTAGATGATTACGGAGTCCATAGTGTTTCAACTTTGCTATTGCTTTGCTAATCAGTAAAAACATAGTCTACCTGTATTTTTTCTCATTATTTTCATACACTTTATCGTGAAAGTCAACAAATTTGTTACCACCGATTTATTTTTTATGAAACCATGCTGGTGACTTGGAATATAACTCTGAAAATAAGAATATACCTTCTCATGAATAATGAATGTTCTATTTAGGAATCTATTAGGAAAAAATTTTAATCATCTATAACTACTAAACTTAATTTCTTCTTAACAAACGAAAACCTACTTACTTGAGCCAAAATTCTTCTTCTGTTTTCCTTTTTCTTTTCATCTTTATTGTACTGCTGTAGAATCTTGTATTGGGCCTCATTATTGTTGGGAATTTTTAAACAATCGTCGACTTTAGAACTGAAAAAGAAGAGTGTTTCAGTTGTGTCGTTTGCAGATAGATCGGAATAGTTCTGAACAATCACGTTCGTAATGAAATCGGCATGCAGATGATTTATACGTCATGTATATATTATGGTAATTCTAATGTCGTCTGATATTGGATGTCATATATGCAGTTCTTTGGCAACTGCATTATTTTATTTATATTTGGGAATCAGTCAAAAAAAATCACCATTAATCCTTTGCAGTTGTTAGAAAATAAAACTAGTAAATACAGATACAAATTATCTTACCAAGAACTAACAGTGATTTTGTATACAACAAATAAAAATTAATAAAATTCATGGTCATAACACTAGACAAACTAAATTATCAGTTAGTAGTTTCAAATCTAATTATGGACAGAAATTGATTTATCATGATGGAATATATGAAATACAATTCCTCAAGAAATGTAAGAATATAAATCCTTTCTCAAATTCAAAAATCTATTGGAATCAATTGATTATTCATAAAGCCAGAATCACCTAAATATTTCTATAAAGAATATGGATGATTTCACATTTGACAGTTTGCTCATATTGATCAATCTACTCATATTTCCTCATTCAATTATCAATAATGAAAAATTATTTTAATTTTTAATACCTATTAACAAATTTAATGTCCACTGCTCATTTTATACAGTGCATTTCTTTAACACTCCCCTTTAATTTTTTGAACGGGTGAACTCAAAAAATTGAAATTTGGGAAATTGACATTAATGCATGAATACTCCATTTTGAAGTGAAATTGACAAATGAAACTTTCACCGAATACAAAATGGCGGAACATTTAATAATTTCCTGGAGACAAACACATTAATATCGATATTTCTAGAAATATTCCTTTTTCCTTCCTTCTTTATTAGCCGCTGCTTCCTATTCAGGCGCAATTGGGTCCAGCTCAATACCTGGGGTTGTCTTTATCTGAGCTAAGCAAATATTTTTTTTATATGCCATATGGAAATTCCAACAACCCGATAAGGTGTATTGAGTTATTTTTTGTTTTTAAAAACGACAAAAAATGACAGTATGACAATGAACATCATTGCTCAGTTCTCATTCAGTTTTCGGTTTTACTAGTAGAAAGGTACCACGTCAGCAATCTCTAAAATGGTCAATTTTTGTCCTTTGGAAAAAAAAATTGAAGCGATTTTTATTTAAGGTGCGACGAGTAGCTTTTACGAAATCAAAAGGATTTTTAATAAACGTTTT
>WOGN01003365.1:0-15355 GCA_015342105.1 Leptinotarsa texana
TTGAATAAATATATACTTTCATATAAATCGAAGGGGGAATATTTTCAGTGAGAAGATTAGTTTCTCAGAGGTTTTGACTCCCTAGTGGTTCATCAAACAAAGAATTTGGTAGACAAAAAACTATAAGTACAGTAGAGAGTACAAAGATATATTGACCATCCATGAAAGTTTCTTTCGGATACAAACTGGAAAAAACCCTCCCGAAACAACTACTTCCACATGAAAATATTTGAAACAACTACTTTCATGTCCACATTGGATTATACGAAAACCATTAGGGAAGTTTCTCACATTTTTTTGTTTTTCCCATTGTGAATCATCCATCAAAATCGTTATTAGAATATCAAATTTTGTGTATGTCTTCGAAGTATATGAAATGACATATTACCTCCAATATGGCAGCAGTTTTCTTCATAATAGTGGGGGTAAATTGAACCAAGTGGCCCATCCGTAGATTTGAAAAGTCATAGATAATAACATCACCTACTGGATAATCCTCTTGAAATCTGACTTCAGTGATACTATAAGTGAGTGAAAAATAATTGCAGATATCGAAATTCTCAGTATTGTCGTGGAATGCCTGGATTATCGTTACACGATAACCTTCATCAGTGGCTTTTGGTAATGGGATGAAACACCTGAAATTATCGAAGTGAAATAAGATTGATATTTTTATAAAAATCATCTGTTTGCAGATAGCTGTGAGGTTCATCTCTGATCAGAAAGTGAAACTTGTTAAGGTGGCAACAGAGAACTATTTTATCACAGGGTAACAATAAAAGAAAAATAATTTGAAAAATCAGTTTCATGTAGCTCCTGATCCTGAAGGAACGGATATTGAGCAAATTAATTAAATGATTATTGCAGCTTTTTCATTTTCAGTCTAAGTAGATTGTTGATAGATTAAAAAATAACAATTTTTGTTCTCTCAATTTTCACAATTCCTTAATTTGTCCAATAGTAATTCATTTTCCAAAGCTTCAAGAAAAAGGAAATATCCCATATTTGTTATTCAACTTTCAGTTTTTCTGTTTGAGTAGAAACAAAAAATTATTAACCGCGTTTTTTGTTCATTAATCTATTCAGTGGGTGCCTGAATGTTTCAATTTCCTCATTTTGATATATGATGAGTTGAAATGATACTTTTTTAATGAAGGTCCAAGTCGACCTGCTCCAAGCAAGCCAGAGTCTCCGTTTCAGGGCGAATTTTGAACCTTTTCTTTTGAAACCTAATGGTTCTGCAATACCGGGAGGCAAACATTTTTTGGGAAATATTTTTCTTCTTTTCGAATCATCCTTCAAATTTAAAAAGCATCCAAACCGATCTTGAGATATTGGCAAAATGGTAAATCCCATTTTGTTTCTGTTGTTCATTTATATCTTTTGTTGCAATGTTTGCAAGCAACATTTGATATTTTTCAAAAACTATGTACACGCTATTTTGAATCGAATGACAACTCGTTCATATTTTTCAGTGTTTGACCTGAAAGTCACTGTAAGTGGAATGATTTCTTTAGTTTCTAAAACGACTTTTTCATAAATCGAAGAAAGGCAAATACATGATAAAATTTTGTAGTTAGAAAATCTGGGAAAACCTATAAACTGAAATCGCGGCAATGGCTAGTAGTACAGAAATATTGAAACTGTCTTTATGAGACTGGAATATTCATAAAATGATAAAACAAATATTTCAAAATAATTTCAAACCGAAAAGTTGCCAGTGTACGCCTAGCCTTATATAGTTTCATTCGGATTCATACATATGAGAAAGTACTTACAGATCATTCATCGTATTCTGTATGTGTGGTGAAAGGGGGTGCTTATCTGAAAAAAACTCTGGAAAAAGAGTTCGCATTGTGTAATACAAATCGATTTTTTGTTTGGCGTTCTCGATACTGAACTTGTTCATGATAAGAAAGCACGTCATCATATGATCATCTGCAAAAAAAATAACATCAGTATCATGGTCCAATTCAGGACTATTGATAATATCCATCTGGGATTAGATGAATTGAATGTATAAGTAAAATTCACAACATTATTGACTTCATGAGGCTGAGTATGTTACTCGAACAATTAACCAAGTTACCGTCAGCCAAAACAATCAGCAGCATGGCTTACTGATGAAAAAGCTGCTCCAGAAAAGAAAACCTGGTAGTGATTGCATTGCACAAAGATGATGAACATACTCTCAAAACTATTGCGGAAGTCTGTCAAGGATGAGGTTTGCAACATTAGAGGAGGAAAAACCATTACCCTCTCAATATATGGGGATCTTGAGGTTTGGCCTGTGAAGTCTAGTTAGAAGGACGGTCCTAAACAAGGAACTTTTGCATACAAGAGGGCACGCACAAAAGATCTGTGAAGGTCGCATTGTAGTGGCTGTTCAGCACAGAAGCCCCATATCAATCAAATCTTATCTAATCTACTAGCAAAACTTATAGTACAAATGATAATAGCCATAATACACCAAAATGAACTTCATCCAAGGAGTTATTCATCACCTAGTTCTGCAGCTAGCTGGAGCAACCTGAATGGAGGATCTGCCACGAAAGAATCTTCAGCTTGGATAGGTGGAACAAAATGATGATCATGTCACGTCCTTGCTAAACCTACTTTCTTGATGGAAGTGAATGTCTGAAAAATCGATGGAAGTGAATGTCTGAAGAACAGAAAAATTTCCTCTACAAAAATATAGATCACTAGCTTCAATGAAATTGGTAGTGGTCATGGTAGTGGACAAAGCAAACCTCACTTTCTCATTATGGGATGAAAAATGAAATAACAATGCAGCACCGCTATATAACAAGTAATACTCACATTACCAGACGTATTTACCGCAACTTCAGGGAATGGTTGGAAGCAGAGCTCTATACATAAGAACAATATTCCAAAGAAGATCTAATATGAGCTTTGTACCTGAAGTATCAAAAGTTGCTGAGGTGTGTACAGTTTTCTGGTTTGGGGCAGATTTCCAAGCTTTTGAGAAGCAGCCTTTGCAATTTCAGCAACATGATTGTGCCAAGACATATTAGGGTCAATTTTAACCATCAACAACCTTATAGAAGCAGAAAGCAGAATTATCTTCCCTGACATTATTTATAACTGGTTCGGAGACATTCATCTTCTTGGCGAAAACCGATGTCTGGGTTTTTGTGGCATTGAATTGAACCTAGTTACTTCAACCCCTATTCGAAATCACTTCTAGATCTTCATTAAGATAAGCTACCTCCTGCTGCCGGTGAAGATGTGCCTCCGTAGCCGATGTCCTGGAGTCCGCTATAATTTGAAGGAGTGTCAATTGGTCCATCTATGATAGTGAAGTTCTTAGAAACACAATTCGACTGCAACCTTTCATGGAACTCGCATGTCGATGTAGTTTGTGGCAGGCTGAACAAATGTTTTTATGTGGTCACCACACTCCAAAACCTGCTGGAACTGGAATGTCTGCTTGAAGTTTACTATGCACTGAGGTACTCCGCTATTTCATATAGTATCGTTGAGTGTTCGTGTTGCAAAAACGTATTGTCAAACTTATTTTCTGTTTATCTTATAGAACATCATGCAGAGACACTTCCATGAGTGATAAAATTCTCACGGTACCCTCTATTTATATATTGAAACTTTTGACTCACAGTTTCAAAAACCTAAACAACTTCAGAAGGCATTGCGATATGACACCAGAAACAAAAAAAAAATCCTTCCGAAGAAAATTTGTCACTTCATGCAAAGAAAGCTTCAGTGAATAATGGAATTCATCTATTCAACATTTTGCCCCTCGAATTGAGAGAAAGCAGACGTCCAAATATCTTCAAATACAAATTGAAGAAAATACTGGTCAAAGGATGTATTCCTTCCGTAAATTCGATTTTTTTCTGGTTAGCTTTCACGCCATCAAATATTCAAAATGGGTTTAAAGTTACTGAATTATGGTCATTTAATGATAATATTTTCGGCAAACATGAGTTTTTAAGCACATTTGAACAACAAACATATATTATTCAGTCCAACACAGAATCGCCAACAGCAACTATTTCAACAAACACAGAAGTCGATGTTAACATTATGTCACCAGAAGTTATTCGTCCATTTTCAAAGGCCCTACCTAGAAAAAATGAAACTAGTCGAAACATAAAAGGTAAAACAAGAGTATTCACCGATACTTCTGGAAAACTGGAATTGCAGCAGTTGGCTGCAGAGAAAAGGAAAAAAATTACCTGAATATTCTAGTTCAGAGGAAGACACTAATGTGATTTAAGAAAGTGACGACAATTCATCTGACGATGATTAAGAGAAAAATAATTGTGTTGCATGTGGAGAAAATTATTTTATTACATCACGTAAAGAAGAATATATTCAATGTGTTACTTGTCACTCGCTTCTGGATGCATTAAGGTTGCACCAGTTTTGATAATTATTGCCAAACAAATGGTCCAAAGTCCAAAAGTAGAGTATATTTCATCGTCTTATCTCGAACTGCTTTATTTCGTAAATTAATTGTCCATTAGTGGTGATAACCAAGGTTTTAAAGTATAACTGTTAAGTTCTCATACAAAATTGGGTTTATGTGAAATCTTCATTCTTGATAATTTTCAAGAGAAAATGACAAGAATACAGACGATAGATGAAAATGAAATAAAACCCAAGAACAATAACAATATACAATATGGTAGAAATAGATAAAGAGAAGATGAAAAGCAAGAAAAAATCCACGTGGTAGCTAAGGAGTTGCTATCCTGAATAGGATTCCTATTTTCAATGATAATAATAATAATGCTCCACGACGATATTTTTCGTGGAGCTTTCAAGCCATGGCGAGACGAATATCGTCCAAAAAGAAAAGGAAAACGGATGAATAACAAGATTTCCTCTTCGAACTTCACATACTCTATTCCGACCACTCGGTCAAGATAGCTTTTGATTATTGTAGTCCTTGATGAAATGATGCACTCTCAAATCTCAAAATCGAGCCGGCTTGCCATGCTGAGGCAGATATCAAATGGGGAAGGATCATTCTTGGCTAACTACGCTTGTTTGGAGCATATTATTTCTGGACCCAAGGATCACGTATCCCACGGTATGGAAAGTGGCCATTGGTCGATAATGCTGGTGCGTCCTTCTGAATGTATCAAAGATTCGGGAATAGGGACAAAAACAACAGCTTTTTATTCATCACAATGCAAAATAAACAATCACGAGATATGGTCAAGCAGATTTTGATGAATTGTTGAGGTTCAGCTAATAAAGCTGCTTTCAAACCTAACCTTCTGAAAAAACAATCGAACATACACAAACAAAAATAAAAATGATGATAACTTTTACAATCGTGGTTTGAGAAAAACCAAGAAAGATCTAGAAAATCGAATGATAGCCTGAGTATGGTAATGTAAAGTTAAGATTGAAGTTTTGATTTTTTTGTATTTTTGAGAGACAACTATTGAAAATCTACAGATGAGGTGTCTCAACTCAGCTGCCATATATGAAAAACTAGGAGTAAGACGAGCCGAATTTTGATTTGACCAGGAGGTGTCGATTGCGACTATTATTTTTATTGAATCTGAATCTCAAATTCAGTTTGAATTAAACATGACTGTCTCATTTGGAAAATAGTATCAGATGATTCATGAATATGTAATGAATCTTCCCATCTCAAAATTTATAATTTCATGTTTTATTATTTTCTTCACAAAACTTCACAAGTTTATATACAAAATACTTTATCAATCACTTCATTTGTTAACCCAAAGTGAGTCACAAATATTTGAAATGATTTTTCAAGTTCTCACTTATCCAACTGTCAATCCAATTAAACATTTTGATTGAATAACTCACTAGGAATTTCAGGTAGATGCGGTTGACTCGCCACCCATCGTTTTAAAATGTTGATATCTTCTTTCAAATTTTCTTTCGTCCTTTTGTTTGCTTTCAGACCCTTCTTGAGTACATTTGAAAGGTCTTCGAAATATTCAAAATTGGTACTCATGTCCAATGTCTCAAATTTGGAACCTATGTAAAAAATAGAAACTTCAGATGAAATTGAAATATTTTGATAAACAACATACATTTTTTTTCTATACAAAATGTTTCTTGCAAGTATATGCCCCTTTTTATTTGATCTATTGAAGAGTTGAAAGACAGTGAATGAATTCACGCTGAAAAGTTTCTAAAACTTATAGGTCGATTATGGTTGATTGTACTTTCATTATCTGCTTTCAATTATTATCAGTTGTTTTCAACAAATGATTGTTTGGTGGAAATTTTTTTTTACGAAGACACGAAACAAATATCCAAAAAAATTCATTTTTCGAAAGGTCACTGTTTTCAAAGATTAAATAGAACTGGCCGATACTTGATGTAAACTCATATTGAAACTAATCAATACAGTTTATTGTATGATTCTCACTTTAAACGATTTTACAAAAACCGTGACACGCGTTTCGCTATACAATAGCTTCCTCTGGCGTAAACTGAAAGTTACTTCTAAATTACAACTATTTTATGTTCTAACATATTACCTGCTAGTATGTCTACTTTCTTATGAATGAATCTACTTGAAAAGGTCAGGTATGAATTGAAACTATATGAATAAATTTTTCGAAAGTACCGTAAATATACTTAACAAATTTTACCTGGAAGTGAAGAGATTCAATAATGGCGAATTATTCAATTCAGTTTGATCGTTCATAAGATATTCAGAATGTTTGAATTTGTATATTTCAGTGTTCCTTTTTGCGGGTTTTGAATGTATTTCCAGTTTGACCTATATAAAACATTTGACATGACCCATATGATAATTCATACACTTCCGCTTCTTCTGAATCAGAACTTTTATCTTTGTCATTCTTAATGTGCATGTCTAAGTTGTTGTCAGTTTTGAAAGAAATATTTACACCTTTGTTGTGCAGAAAATATGAAATATTTGTATTGGTTTGGTAGGTTAAGATTCTACAATTTTAATTCTCTTCTTCTCGAATTGTGTGAACTTTCTCCAAAGCTTGACCTTTTAACTTTCTTGATAGTAAAGGATATATAAGAAGACTATTTTTATCGTTTTTCACGGCTATATGTTTTATTATGTTTAGTTCTTTATTGCAATTCGCCTCTGACAAAGGCACATTTGTCAGTCTGTGGATCATACTGTTGAAAGCTGCTACTTTGTGCTGACACGGGTGGGTGGACGAATTATGAAAGATAATTTTTTCATTATCAAGTCTAAAAACTTTAATGGAGTCATTCTTTTCTATCTACATGGTAAATGTGATAAAAGGATATTTATCTTCATCGTTATTTTTTTTATTCATGTTTATTCATATTTTTCAGCTTTTCATTCTGATTTAATTTGTAATTTCATAGATTTCGAATCATAGTGGAATAGTGGAAGTCCGAACAAATGAAATATACCATGAAACATTGGTAATCACTTTCAAACAAACTGTTTTTTTTATACATCGGTTTGCATTCATGGACAATCACTACAGATAGATCTCTCCCTCTCTTTCTCCCTCTCTCTCTCTCTCTCTTCCTCGTTGCTTCCTATCGTCAGGCGCATTTGACCAATGCTCCTCCAATATCTTGTTTGAAGCAATTCTTCCACCCATTTTTTTCCAATTTCTTTTTTTCATTATAAAAACAATTCGCGATCAATTAAAACAATTTGATTTTTATAGAGCCGCCTCTGGCTTGGAAGACCTTTTTTTTCCCTTTATTCATAACTTTTTTTCAATGACACATTTTATTAATTAACATAATGGACTAGCAGAACACAAAAACGGACTCTCACGATAGCACATGGCATCCGCGAATCTTCTTTGTGGGTGGCCACCACGGAACTCCTACCGATAGATCTCCAATCAGTTTTTACATGAACATAATATCTATATTACTCTAGGTGAATTAAAAAACTAAAAAATAAAATATCATCTGGTCAAATACCTATGTTCATATCAAAAAGAGGTTTTTCTTGTGATTATTGCACCTTTAACGCATTTGATCAATATGTCATATGTCATATGTCATATATCAATATGTCATATTTTTGCAAACTGGAAAAATTATACCAATTTTCAAAAAAAAAGGCTTCAACAACAATGGAAAATTATCGCCCTAATACGGTCCCCTGTGTATTTCATCCCGAAAAATCAATAAATACAGCAATGTTTTCATTATTGAACCAAATCCTGGAATATGTAAATGGAGGAGAATGCCCAGCCGTGACTCTTTTTGATTTTAGTAGGGCATTTGGCTGCATCAATCATAAAAAACTTATTTCAAAATTATAAATGCATGGGTTTGTTTCTCTCAGTTGGCTGACATCATTTCTAGAAAATAGAAGACAATATGTGTCAGTTCGAGTTGAGAGAGAAAAATTAAATCTATAGAGTCAATTCCGAATATCTGAATTTGAGTATGGGGGTGCCACAGGGTTCCATAATGAGTCCTCTACTGTTTGTACTCTATGTGAATGACATTAAATCAGTAGTTATCGAAGGTCATTATACCGCTGATGCAGACGACTTTTCGCTAGTTACATCTGCACTAGATACAAAAGAATTACAAATCCATTGTGCCAGAATAGTAAAGCGTATATCAAATTATTTCAAAAACAACGATTTACTTTCAAATGCGGACAAAACAGTTGTTATTCCTATTCACAACTGACAAAACAGAGTGGAAAACATACATTTCATGGTGAAAAATGTGATCCTAACAAATGCTGATCAAAATGTGATGTGATTCTTGGGAATCATTTTAGATGAGTTTCTCAATTGGAAACGCCACTGTCAACAATTAATATCAAAACTTAATTCACTGAAGTTTATCTTCATCAATTCACGAACAGTTTCAACAAAGAGTCAGCTAATAAATATATATTATGCTCAAGTAGAATCAAGACACTTTTTAATGAGTCCGGTGTTTTAACTTTAACATCAGTTTATATTTTTGAACTGTGTTGAAAAATAAATCAAGAGTTACAGCAAATCTGAAAATTCACCAACATGATACTAGAAACATTTCCATTTGCCATTAGCTAGATTGGAACTAATATCATGAGGACTAGAATACATAGGTCCAAAGATATATAATCACCTTCCAGATTATTTAAAGGCATTGAATAGTCTTTCTGTGTTCAAAAAATCATTTGAAAAATATTTATTGAATGAATGCTTTTATGCTTTGCAGGAATCGTCATCTTAGTTTTAGAGCATGATCCTGTCTTCCTCTTTTCTTTTCTTTTATTGTTATTTATTTTATTGTTCTACTGGAAATAAAGAATTATTATTATCATTATCAATATTAATATATTTTCGGAACGATTCTAATTGGCAAGTGGCCTTGATTAGGTTTTCCTGCCAGTGAAAATTGATTTTTTTACTCCCTCCAATTTAAGCTAATCATTAGATATGTGTTTGAAAACAGGTGGGTGATGGAAAGGGATACACATGTATTCTAAATTATTGTAAGAAATTTTAAAAATTGATGAGTTATGTAACATTCACTTTGATATTTATGATCACATGAAACCATTACATTGTCCAAAACCCAAAATCTGTGAATTTTATTTCCAAATCCTCTCTAAAATCGAAATAAAAATCATATTTTCAGTAAATGTATTGTTCAACAGTTTGTGGGTTGGTAATGAATCAACAAGTACTTGTTTCAATTATGAGATGTCATTCAGTATCTCATTAGAATTAAAAATTAGTTATAACGATAAAAAAATTACCCAACCATATATTACCGAGCAAGCAAATATTCTGTTTTCCTGTTTAAAATCAATTTTTTCGTTAACCAGCTGTCACACGTCTACGAACGACAACCCTCAGAAGTCGAAACTTGTGCGTGCTATGGATTAACGAGGTCTTACGTTCTAACGTGCGATTCCTAATACGGGTTGGACGAAAGTAAGTGAAAATCGATCGTTCAGACTGGGGCTTGAACCACCGACCAACACCGCCTGGCCACCGATGCGATGAAAAATTTGCTGCCAACAAAATCAAGATGAAAATACGAATATGAATTCGAAATTCGAAAATGTTATGAGTTGGAGAGAAAAGAACACATAACCTTGTTTTTCAAGAACAAATATATCGTGCCATCCCTTTTAACGGTCAGTTTTGGAAAACGTATAGTAGGCACCTTGAGGATAAGGCCAACTACTTATTGCCCTAGGCTAACGCCTCTTGCTTACAATTTTTTGCTTGTGTATAATTGGCTTCTAATCCTACTCGGTAAGTAATATACTGTTATTCTACTCGTGATACATACAGATTGATTTAAAATTTTGGACTCTACTAGTAGAATGTTGCTGTATCGCTGCTGTTCTAATGATTTGACATAATCAGAATCAACGAACTTAAGCGGGCGCATCTACAGCGCCATCTATTGGCGAGTTACAGAAAAATTGATTGCCTAAAAACCTTCTCTATGAAAAATTACTTATACATGTCAAGTTTCATCACGATTCGGTTGAGCGATGAAAAATTTCATCACTTACCAATGAACTAACCAACAAACATGCATTTTTATATATTAGATTCATTGATGCTGTTCATCGAATTAAGAAACAAATTGATTCAAATTCATCAATGACACAATAATGTTGTCAATTTTATTTTTGTCAATTTTATTGCTGTTTTGAAGAAGCATTTCATTTCTGTGAAACTCTTTTACCGACTCTGCCCTTGATTTATTATCTGTCTGTATGTTAAGGAGGTTGCGTTAATGGCCATGGTACGATTGCGTATGGCTGGTGTAAACCTTGAAGTAGGAATGAGTCAATTGAGGCTGGGCGGAAAGCGCTCACTGCGCAACCTCTGCTGCAGGTAACAAGTGAGGCAATTAAACACAGGTTTGTGTTTAATAAACCCTACAAAATACAAATTGAGCTGAACACAGAGTCAGATGATACAAATGCAATTCGGATTCATACAGACGGCTCAAAAACCAAAGAAGGTTCAGGGTGTGAAGTGTACTCCAGATCACTAAGCCTAAGAATTCAGTTGGAAACGGAAAGAAATACCAGTGTGGTCCAAACAGAACTGGCTGGTATCTCAATCGCCACAAAAGAAATAACCAAGAAATGCATTTCTGGCAAAAACATAACAATCTGCACTGATAGAAGACAAGTACTATTAGCCTTGAACAGACAGCGTGTTACCTCAGGGCTAATACTAGAAGTGCCACCAAGATTTAGCCAAAGTCTCGGTAGATAATAACATTATCCTGAGGTGGGTTAAAGGGCACGACAAGAGTGAAGGTAATCGCATTGCCGACTCTTTAGCTAAGGAAGCGGCTGGACTAAGAATTTTAGGACCCAGTGGCACTCACGGCCTGATGACTTCGACAATTGTGGAACTAGTTGAATGTTACACCCATGCTCAATCTTTAAAGAGATGGGATGAAAACAAAAGGTGTAATCTTGCCAGGATCACCTTGGGTGACCCTGGGAAGCTGGCGCCGAAGAAATATCTGGCGATGACCCAGAAAAATCTACTTCTTACAGTAGGATTTCTAACTGCTCACTGTCAACTAAGGAAACACCTCCATAATATGAAGCTAGTGGACACACCTCTATGCAGGATGTGTGAACAGGAAGATGATACTGTCAGGCATGTCCTATGCGAGAGTCCGGAGTTATCGTCAATAAGAGAGTGTGTGTTCGGCGAGTCTTGGCCTACACCTGCCGACATAAAGGAGATGTCTCCCAGCGACCTGTCCACCTTCCTGGGAAGGACAGGATGGACGATGACCTAGGAGGACAACTCCTCTGTAGGATATACTATGGGTCACATGTGGCCTAAGTGCGTGGGCTTACACTCACCCTCCCTGCTCTACAGATACAGAGAACCACCTTACCACGACCTTTACACTCCGAATAGAAAATAATGTTATATTTTCTTCCCATGGGAAAAGCCAAATCGGTTCTATTGATGGGTATAGTGTAGTTGACGGTATAATTCAAAGGAATATCTATTCATACCGCTTTCAAAGAAACTCCTTCAACTGAATACTTGTTTGTTGGAGAATGTCTTGGTTACCACTGGAGATATTTTCCCATTTGTCGTTGTTTTATTTGATATGAATACGATTTTTCAAGAATAAATTTTGTATATTCATTTATTCAATTCGTTGAGAGTGAATGATTTGAATACAGTACGCCTATGGCACTAATATACAGTGTGTAAAAGCCAAATGGAATATTATTCATTATTTCGGTTATTGTAAATATTAAAAAAAAATCCGAAACACGTTAAATGTAAATCATAATTTGACATTCTTTAACTTAAAAATGCCACCCCCACCTTCAACCCCTTTCGAATGACAGGTACAACCCCCATTTTTAAAAGGGGAAGTATAGGTTTGTGGTATATCGTTTGAAATGTCTCTTCATTCTCTATTTAAAAATGTTATCGCTTTCATGCTTATTGCAACGAATAAATTAAAATCATGTGGTTTTTTAAAATATAACCCGTAACCGAAATAATAAATTTATTCCATTTGGCTTTTACACACTGTATACTGCTGTAGTTTCTCTAATTTCTGGACAGACTATTGTAACAACGACCTACGTAATAAACAATTGGGTTTCACGTTCGACTGTGATTCGCATCAGATTACGTTTTGAAGCGACTCGAACTCGATGGGTCACCGCCTGACATTCCTTATCAAATTGAATGAAAACAGTATGGTGAAGAACGATGTACCTACAGCAAACTTATCAGCTTGCGTGTGCGTTTTAAATTGAAACCACGAAGTTCAGTCAATTCATCAGTTTAAATATAATATAGCCAACGCAGCTTATGGCGGCTAAAATAGTACCGATCTCCGTTTTGGTGGAAGAAGCCAAGAAGGTTTTTCGAGACGAGTTCGACGATGAAGCCGATATTACTGTTTTCGCCCCTGGGAGGGTGAATCTGATGGGCGAACACACTGATTACAACGAGGGATTCGTCATGCCAATGGTGAGTTTTCCGTAGTTTTATTCGGATTATCCACTGGTTGAGGTTAGCGCATACGACGGTGTTATTTTTAAACGTTTAGGGAAGAGTGGGGCTTTGTTGAGGTGGAGAAATTTGAGCATCGATCACGTTTACATGAATATTTTACCATTTACGTGGATCAAGCGTGAACATCTTTATGAAACCTGTTCCTGCCAATGTTGGCAGGAACAGGCAACATTGGAAAAACAGTTTTTTGAAACCAATTTATAAAAGTGGATCATATAATGACATAAGAAATTATCGAGCAGTCTGTAATCAATCAGAATCAGAATTGTCAGACAGCCTTATTACAAAAAAGCTAACATGGGTTTGTAAACATATAATTATTAATCAACGTGGATTCAGTAGTGGTAGATCTACCAGCACAAATCTACTAATTTATCAACACTGTATAATAGACACCAGGTGGACTCTATTTACACAGATTTTTCAAAGGCATTTGACAGAGTAAACCAGAATTTGTTGTTGCGTAAACTAAAAGCTTTCGGTACTGGTGTCTTCTTTTGCTGCTCCACACAGGATGTTTTGATTTTCTGATTTTCTAAATTCAAGTGTCTGAAGTTTGCCTTGGATGTTTCATCTGCTGCAAATCAAATAATTTTTCCTTCGACGAATTTAATTTCAATTTATATTTATTCTACTATTTTGCCCCCTTTGACGGCTTCTTCATTTTCTGATTTTCACAGAATGTTTTTAATCCTCAATTCAATTTTTGTAATAAAAAATCGTGATGATAGGCTTTCTTCCAGGAGTTTCAATTTTTTTGTATCGATTCAACCATTTGCCCCCTTTTGATGATCTCAATCTAATTTTATTTTTTAACAGATTTTTTTTCAGCTGCTACGTTCAGCTGCAGACCGGTTGTAGTCGATTGCATATAGACATTGACTTGTATTGACATAAATAACTTCGTTTTGGCGAAAGCATGCTGATTTGTTTCATAGCGATGGGAGTTTTTCATTATTATATGTTTCAGGCCCTGCCTTTAGCCACTGTTATTGTTGGGAAGAAAATCGATGGCAACGAAGTCTTTATACATACAACTAGCAACTTTTCAGAACAAAAAACAAAATTTGAGATTCCCGGTAAAAATGCGTTAATTAGAGCAATTCCACGTGATGGACCAAAATGGGCTATGTATGTTAAAGGTAATATATAAATTTGAAATTTAACTACTAGTTTAACTATTAAATGATATCATTAGGTAATTCTAACTGAAGCTAATGCAACATTGCCACTTGAAAAATAAATATATAATTTGGGAAATATTTAGGAAAATAGGTACAATTATCTTAACCCATTCTGAAAAGATACATTTTCTAACATAATTATAAAATCTGATAAGCATGGCACCACCGAAGTAGTAAATTAACCTTCGTTGCATTATCTAAAGGCAAAATATTCTCTTTTCAAAACGGAACGGTGGACTAACCTTTTATATATAGAACGACATTGAACAACTTCAACTTAAGTGTGCTACATATTCATAAGTCCCTTAGATCATTATACGGATTCAGATTTGATATTGGTGCGAATACGGCTAGTTATCCAGCACTACCCTAAAATTCAACGCAATGCGTCGGTCTACCGTATTTCTAGAACAAAATGGAAAAACGGTGCATCATACTGGCCAGGTTCACCGAAAAGCAAGACAAACAACTGAAAGTTACTGAAGATCGACTAAGAAAGAGGGTGTGGCATGCTCCAGAAACTTCGCCTTAGTTATTGAAGGTTTCAACGAAATCGTTGAAGAATCAGTTTTAGTCCACGACAAGACAGCGATAGCAAGCGAAGTAAACCAGTGATATAAGTGAAATTGAAATGTAAATTGTGATTTTGATTCAATGACTGAAGTTGTTGATATGTTAAGGGTAACAGTCTTCAGAATACATTGGCGTAGGGGTTCTGAAAAAAAACAGTAAGGTAAATTTAGTTTTGTATAGTGAATGCACCGGATAATGTTTACCACCAGATGGCAGGTGTAGCAAATTTTTTCTAAATCTTGAAATTAATGAAATGAGACCAGGAGATAGAAAACAAGACAGGACACTAGAAGAAAAGCAGGTACAATATAACAACAAAGACACTGGTAAACCAACCCTACTAATAATAAATTGAAAAAAAAAACTGAAGACCAAATGAAAGAAAAATTAAAAAAAATTGAAGATAATTAACCAAGAAGGAAATAGAAAAAATGCGAGTTACCGGTGATTCAGCCCAGTGGATCTGATGAAGTTAACAACTGATATGACTGGTTTTAGAACTTCAGACATATCCAAACATTTTCTGCACAAGGCCTGTTGATGAATGATACAATGTAAGACTAATGTTTTTGAACCACCATCATTTTCTAC
>WOGN01003366.1:0-12259 GCA_015342105.1 Leptinotarsa texana
GGTTAACCTTATTAATTTTGTAATTGTTTTTTCAGTGTTTTCAAATCAATTTATATCAGATTAGACAATGGAAGTCCGAACTGATGAAATACACCACAAAACATTGTCAACCACCTTCGAACAAAAATTGATTCAGTCGCCCAAGAATATGTTTGAAGGGTAATAACACACGAAAGAAGTGTTTTGCAGAATATTTAAGTGAACAAAATCGACGCAGTCGCCCAAAAATATGTTTGAACGGTAGTAACACATAATTAAAGTGGTACAGAACATAGAAAGTATCATTTCTCTTTTCAGGGAATAAGTATCTGTAGATAATTTAAAAAAACAAAATTGACACCAAAGAATATGTTTCAAAGGTAGTAACACAGGGTGAAAACCAGAGAAGAAGTTTTTGCAGCCTATATAAATTAACAAAATTGACGCATTCGCCAAACAATACGTATGAAGGGTAGCAACACAGAAAAGAAGTGTTTGCAGATTATTTATGTGAACAAAATTGATACTAAAGAATATGTTTTGAAGATAGTAATACAGAGAAGAAGTATTTGCTCATTATTTGAACGAACAGAATCGACACATTCGCCAAAGAATATGTTTGAAGGGTAGTAACACAGGAAAAAAGTGTTTGCAGATTATCGAAATGAACAAAATTGACACCAAAGAATAAATTTATTTGAAGGTTTGTAACACAGAAAAGAAGTTTTCGCAGCTTATAAAAATGAACAAAATTGACGCATTCGCCAAACAATATGTGTAAAGGGTAGTTACACAGGGAAGAAGTGTTTGCAGATTATTTGAATAAACAAAATTGAAACCAAAGAATATGTTTCAAATATAGTAACACAGGGAAGAAGTGTTTGCACATTATTTGAATAAACAATAATATGTTTGAAGGGTAGTAAAACAGGAAAGAAGTGTTTGCAGATTATCTAAATGAACACAATTGATAACAAAGAATAAACAAAATTGACGCATTCGCCAAAGAATATGTATGAAGGGTGGTAACACAGATAAGAAGTGACGCATTCGCTAAAGCATATGTTCGACTTTATAACACTTCTAAACCACTCATAATGTTATCTCCGTATTGATGTTATAAAAAATCGAGAGACTGAGAGACTTTAAATTTGATTTTGGAATCGTGGGATTGCGATTTTCCTGATAAGAAATGAAATTTCAAAAATATTTTCAATTCCCAATCAAAGTAGCTCAATTTTCTTTAGAGCCACTCCATTATGTAACATTTCATCGTATCATAAACAAAACAATACGTTACTTAAAAAAATGGTTTGCTTTACTGTCAAGGTCGATTAATTTTTCAAAAATTGAGAATATTCATATAATTCACCCTTCACCAATGTTTCTGAAACATATATAACTCAATGATAGATTTTTTCAGATATCAAATTATTGATATTTTCCAAAATAATTTCGAAATCAGACATATAAACCTACAAAATCATAAATTCTCCAGAGCCGAGAAATTAAACGTAATTTCTGTCTGAACTTTTGATTTATTTCTGATCTCATAATTTTTCTAATCCCTGAAAACCGAATGAACTTTTTATTGGGCATTATTTTGACAGTTTAGTCAGTGAAGTCTGCATCGTATTTACGTATGCGAACTAGAAGATGTATTTCAATAAACTGGTAATACAAATCACGTATGTACCATTTCTAAGGTTATTTTCCAAATCAATCAAAGCAGAGATTGATGACCGATCGAAATAAATCTATTCAAAATCTGTATTTTCTAGCTGTAGCTTTCCTACAACAGACAATACTCAAGAATTGGAACCTGTACAAGCTAAGAATTAGCAGGGTCTTAATTTTCAACGTGCGATCCTTACCACGGTCGAAGCCAAATTTTTGATGAATCCAATGTAGAAATGAAAACTAATTTCACTAATTCCTTCAACACAAAAAGAATGATCCAGAGAAGCATGTGATTTATGAGGCTTCGAAATTACAGAAATTACAGGATAAACTTTTGACAAATTTATTAGTTGACACAATAACACACGAAAGAAGTTGAGAATAATAAAATGTTAGAATACATACAAAACTAATAATGAAATTATTTTTTGACACGCAGAAGCTGTTTTGTTCCCAATTCCGTATAGAAATTATTTCAAAACCTAAAATAGGGACTCTGCGATTTCAATTCTCAATAGAATACTGTATATGTATACAACTTTTCGGTTGCATTTAACGCATTCAGTACTTACAGTGGTGAACAAAGTTGTCACTTCACCAAAAAAATGTTTATATATGAAATGTCATCGCTGATTTTTTCCCATTGACATGAAGTATTTTAGACCTTGAACATTGACACATTTCCCGTTCGTAAATTTTTTGAAAAAGTTGCACTTATTTATTGTTCCTCCATGTATTTGCGGAAGAGTTGAGTTGTTTTGATGTTTTGGGGAAAACTCATACCCCTTAAAGTATAAAATGGAAATGAATGATGCGAAAAGGTTCATGCATGAAATATTTAAATAAGTTGGGATGCATTTTTTAGCAACGAATAAATTCCATGAGATTGACTTTGAACGACAATCGCTATGGTATGAAGAAAATTAAATCAAACGGCGATGAATGCCTTTCAAAAAATATTTTTCCAATGTTGGTATGGAATATTCACGATATAAGAGCTTTGTTTGAAATCGTCAATTCACAAAATTATATGTTGAGGAGTAGAGTGTTGTTCAACCAGTTTAAAGTCCTATTAGCTTCCTTATATGTATGAAGATGAAATAGAATCACAAAATCATAAAACAAAAAATGTAACATGTATTTATACTATATTTTCATTCACAAAATCCGGAAGTCTACAGTGTGTACGAGGTATTTCTGAAAATACCTGAAAATATCGTTATGTCAGAATGTTTTTGGATTCAACACGCACCAACCAATGTGAAATTGAATTTCAACAATATTAATTTCGAAGCTATAAGGCAAGTTATCTCCAATTGTGTGATCAATAAATTTGTAGGAAGGGTGTTTTTTAATTCCTAATTGTTAGTACACTTTTCCACCATATTGACTCTTTCAATTTCATAATTGTTGCCTGGAAGGACATGTATCACTTTTTGTATATGTATCAGAATTATTAGTAATTCATAGCTCGTATGAGCTTTGAAGTCACCAGCTGGCATTCGATCCTTCATTTTTATACTTTGTACCGGCAAGTCAGGGCATTGAAGGGAACCAACGAATTAAAGTTCAAGCATCAACTAACAACAAACATCTCAACTAGTCACAAGTATCAGTGCGATACAGTACTACTGGCGTTGATTTATGTTATTTCGAAACATTGAGTATCTGAAAAAATCTGAGCTGGGTATCTCTAAGTGTACAGAGTCCTAAAGATGTTACTTGTGCGCTTGTGATGAATATATTGACTTAATAGAGAAAGTTGGTAAATCATACAGATAAAAAAACAGGTTAGTTGGAAGTACACACAAAAGTTACAGTTTATATTATTAAAACGGTTTAGAACTTATTAAACATCGCTGGAATGGATGTATACTCGTAGATCTGCAAGGACATTATGAATATATTGGAAAATTGATAAATTTTTTTCAAAATTTTCGTGTTTTCTTTACTGAGCCAGGTAGTTCTGCCAAAAATTAAAACTCATAATGTGCCTGTCAGCAAATTTTTAAAAAAAAAAGAAATTTTGTTTGATCTACGATAATGGAAAAAATTTGGGTGATGAATTTTGACTTGGAAAATGTGGAAAAATTATCAGAACAAACATGGGCAATTCCAGCATATTCTTTTAATCAAATAAAGACATATTTTGCCAAACAACGCATAAACTATGAAGATCTCATCATCACATGTACAAAAAGTCATGCTCAATGGAAAATGTTCTGGTAAAATTGATTGTGCTCCATCTTCATTAAAAACTTTCTTCTTGTTCATATAAGGAGGTGATGTATGTGACTGTAAAAGAACAACATTCACTTACTTTCTTTGTGACTTTTGAGAACAACATTTATTGTGGAATATTGAGAAACTAGTTGTAAACTCTGGGTGACCAAATGGAAGTGAAACACGGCCTTGTTTATATCTGTATGAAGAATAAATCAGAAAGGCACCCTGTAGTTAATCAGTTTTATTACTTGTTTCTCAATATAAACGAATATTTCTCTGTGTAGAAAAGAATACATGTTTTTTAGTAATACTTACTTCACGTTCAAAGTAGGTATAAATAAGATTTTGCATAACTCATGTTTAAAATCCACAGGAAAATTTATAGCTAGATAGCATGAGAATTATTTAATGAATACAACAAAATTGACATCGCTTGTGGTTTGCAACTTTTATGTGCTCACCCTGTACATCACCTTTGTAGCAAACAAAAATCGAACAATCTACGACATTGAACAACCGAAATTGACAGTGCTGAATCCCTTGGCCTCCGCTTGTTCCTCATGTCTGTTTTATTTTTCTTTCACCCCTATTTGGTTTCACTATCGGCTGCGCGTTGTTTTTTTCTGCCCGTATGGCCTAGTCCACGACTGATATTTTGCAACTTTATAGTTCTTCTTTACAGAAAGTTACGATTGGGTAACTCAATTCGTGTTCCGCAAATGAAATTTATTAAACAAAGAAAGGTGGTTTGTTTTTTGCGAAAGCCTCAAACACTACTTTTTCAGGTGAAAGCTAGATAAATCTTGGCAAAGTTTTTGAAATAAGTCCTACCATATTTTTTCAGTTTAGCTGTGAAAATACGAGTAAAACCGGTTGATACGGCTCATGCATGTATCGTCCAATTCAGGCGTTTGAACAAAAAAATATATTTCAACTGGTGAAACAAATATTATGAGAACCATGATGAGTTTTTAACACAAATCACTTTTCATTTTGCGCGAGAAATAGTTATAAAATCATATTGTGTGACACGTTGCTGTATTCAATTCAAAATGGAGTCGAATATAGGATATACTTCAGTTTTGGCACACATAAAGTACAAAGTTGATGATGTTTTCTAAAAGACGAAACGCCGCAGAAAAATTCTGAACTATTTGTTTTACATTTCCTTCAAAAATGAAACTTGGAAAAAGTAAAAAGGATAGGCGTCAGTGCAGGAATCTTCATAGAAAGTGTCCTGCATGTACAATTGACAATACAACTGAAAGAGTCGACCTTCAATTTTGGAACGGGCACACTTGCAGGCCGGTTTCAGGCTCCTTCGCCACTCGTCAGTGCAAGATAGTGGCCATCATCGATCTAGGGTTTATGATATTCCATTTGTTGGATATAATCCAACGCCCTTCGTTGTATTAGCCAGTGGAGTAGTTGTTTTCTAATAGGCGTCAGTCCATTCAACCTACCGTGTGGGTATATCCGAGACAGGCTAGAATATTTAAAGTTCATCTCTTTAAATTTGTTTACTGCCTGTCTTCAAGCATAGCCCACTGACTAATAAATCGGGTAAATTTCGGATATGTAGTTGGTTAGTACGTAGTCCACTAGATGGAGTGACATTTTTGTTTATCGCTGGAACTTAGGAAGAGAAATTAAATACTCTGAAAGAATTTCGATTTTTATTAATCAAATATCATTGACTTTATGTCCATGATGGCCACTATCTTGCACTAACGAGTGGCTAAGGAGCCCGAAACCGGTCTGCAAGTGTGTTTGTTCCAAAATTGAAGATCGACCCTTTCAATTTTCTGTGAAGATTCCTGCACTAACGCCTGTCCGATATAATCCAACGCCCTTCATGGTATCAGCCAGAGAAGTAGTTGTTTTTTGATAGGCCTTCTGAAACGGGATTGAACATTTGATGTTCATTTCTTTACATTAATCAGATTTATATTTAATAGGTTACAAATTTTGTTGTTGAAGCGCCTGGATAGAACGATCCATTAATGAGCCAAACCATCCGGACTTCAGGACTTTTTTCTAATAGATTTTCTGCCCTTCAAGATCTATATAGCTTTAGAGTTTGTCGCAAAACCCAAGTAACTCTTTTTATTCAACTAAATAAAAATAAAACGTGAAACAGGAATCTCTGGTGTAAAATAAGTACTTTTCCCTATCACCAGAACTGAAATTGGGGAATACTTTTTTCGGATTAAACCAAATTGTTTAAAACTCCGAAACTCCGGGTGAAATCACGACTCGAATAACACCCCAATCATAATTTTCTTGACTACGAACTCAAAGTTGCGAAATGAGATTCGTGAACTGGACTACCATCCGCACCTGGTACACTGGCTTGTGATTGCAGTCGGTTACACCATGCGTGATATCCGGTATAAGTGGAACGAGGGCCCCAATTCGGTGGGGGTGTCAAACGAGGTGTCGCTGCCCCAGTTTAAGGTGCTTGGACACAGGCAGAGAGCCATGGAGATCAGTCTCACCACAGGTACCTCATCTGGGACATGGTAACCTTTATTGTAGATGATAGGATATTTTATTGTCTTTTATTTTTTGATTGCTTGTGACGATTAGTGGAAAACCGAGAACAACCATGAGATCGAGATGTTGAATGATTTGTTGCGAAAAAACTAGTAGATATTTTTGTTAGGAAACTGTTTTTAGTGAACATTCCCGACTTTGATTTTCTTTCATATGATTCAATGTTATTTTTCAGCAAATTGAAAGCCAGTTACATTGTGCAACACTGATAGAGCAGCAAATGCTTCAACACTGATAGAGCAGCAAATGCTTCAAACTGAGAATCTAAAACACTTTCTTAATATCCAGTCATCCGAGATGACTAGATATTGCGGCTGCGTGAAGCGTATTTATATCGACTCCTATATGTACTCTTCGAACGATGTGATGCTAGACTAACTAATAAAGTTCACCAAAAATCAACGCACATGGATATATACTTAGAGGCACTATCAAACCACCATCTTGGTCAATAGAGATAAGTTGCCTCTATTCTAACTGAACAGGCTCGAAGAATATGTGAATTACAGGATCTAGAGGAAAAACTGGAACGTCTTAATGTGACCTTGGGATCGAATAGATAGAGTGAATCCGAAAAAGGCAAAGCCATGAAACTGAAGAGTTTCTCGTTTCAAAAGGGGAGAAGCCTCAGATGGTTGCACATACGTAACTACCATATATTCCTAGGGTCACAGACAGAATTGTTTATATCACATTCCGTGCACATATAGTCTGGGTCACAAGATCCTTTCTTGGAACTTCTGTCCAAGGCACCGAAAATTATAATTCATTCCAAGAAGTATTCCAAAAGTTATAACAATTTAGTGAAGAGGGGGGTTTTGTTTTTTGCAAAATCTCGGAAAATATTGAAGGTATATCCGAAATTTGAAAAAAGATCCTCAAGAAAGAGGAAATTTTCTATGAAATAGTTTACCTCCCGGAACAATTTTCATCGACAATATTCATAATTTTGATTCCGAAGCGAAAATAGCGCCAAAACTCCATTGAATATCATTATTAGGAAAAAAACTCACAGAAAAAAAATTTCCCGTGATTATTTTATCAGATAAACATTAATTAAATAAATAATTTTTACAAGTTTTGGATTTACATATAAACCTTGATAATTTTTAAACTAAATACTTCTGATTTTGTTCACTTCTTGGAGCTCTTCTTGAAAGCCTTTAAAAAAGATTCTTGTTGGAAAAATTCGAAAATTTTCATTCTATACCTTGTTATTGATGATCAAAGACGTTGAAAAGTGAAAAATTCAATTAAAGCAATTAAATCTATTTTTTATTCAAATTTATTCGAATTATTTTTCATTGAAGTTACATTATAATGATTTTTCATAATTTTCATCTCTATTCGTTCAGAAATTGTTATAAACAAATATAAATATGAACAAATGTTCATAAGACTTCTGGAATTTTTTGGGGAGATTTTTATCAGCGATGAATATTATGATTTTCAAAAACAAAATCGTTTTAAAAGAAAATTATTGCTTGAAAACGCATTCGTTGTTAATTTTTTTGCCACTAAATATGAATAGTGAGGAACGATTTTTTTTTAATCATAATTTTTATTTCTTCTTGATATTCTGAAAAAAAAATTTTCAATAGTATATTTTCTTCATTCATTCAATAAACAATTTGTTCCAAACGAATTGATTTTAACGATATATTTTTTCAGGAACCAGTTCATTTTCTGTGTAAAAAAAATTTGAAAAATTTGTGAAAAATAAAAAAACACAAGAAGTGACACATGGTTGTTCCTGTTTTTTTGGTAGTTTCTGAAAAAAATATAATGTAAAAATTAATTTGTTTAAAACAATTTGTTCAATATATTTTTTCCAGAATATCAAAAATAAATGAGAATCATGATTGGAAAAAATATCTTCATAATATTCATATTTAGCACCAAAAAAAAATTGTTAATCAACAAATGCGTTTTTTGACAATTACGAATTTTTTTTGAACAATGATTTTGATTTTGAAAATTATATTACTTTTCACTGATGAAAATCCCTCGAAAAGATTTCAAATATCTTACAAACAATATATTTGTTCATAACAATGTTCGAACAAATAGAGGTAAAAGAGTAAAAATCATTTTTATGTAATTTCAAATGATAAGAATACGAATAAATTTGAATATTTGAAAATATCTATTTTTCATTGCTTTAATTGAAGTTTTCATTTTTCAACGTTTTCGATTATTAATAACGAAGTACAAAATCTTTTTTTTTTCATTATTTTTCCAGAGGTAATTTTTTTTGAAGGCTCTCAAAAACAGCTCCAAAAAGTGAACAAAATTTGAGTTCTTTATTTTGACACTTATCAGGGTTTTTATGTAAATTTAAAACTTGTAAAAATTAGTTAATTAACTGAAGTATATCTAATAAAATAATCGAAGGGAAAACAGTTTTCCATAGTTTTTTGGTTCATTGAAGTGTCTAGAAGTTATGTGGATTTTGTATTCTTCCTAATAATGATATTTAATGGGTTAAAATAATTTTTATGGTTCAAAGGTCAGTATCGGTCAGCGCGTGTGGAACGCGCATTGCCCAATTTCAGCGCTATTTTCGCATCTAAATCAAAATTATAAATTTGGTGATAGAATTCCAGGAGGTTAGTTTTTTTTAAGAAATTTCCTCCTATTTAAGGATATTTTTTTTCAAATTTCGGATATCTTCAATATTTTTCGAGATATTTGCAAAAAACCGAACCTCCCTTTCTTTCACTAAAGTGTTCATAACTTTTGCAATTTTTTCGAGCCCCTCTTGAAATTTTCCAAAAAGTTGCTAGAGTGTGCGTAGAAGTTATTTTCGGAAACAAACTGAACGTAGAGGCCCAACTTTCATATACACAATGAATAATGTAAATATGAGTCACGTTCCCTTTCTCTGTTTTTCTCGCATATCATGCAAAGTAAAACAACAACATCAGTATATTTGAAGAAAATGAACAATACCAATAAGTAAAATTGGTATTCAAATCAACTTTGTCGAACATACACGTCGGAGTCATTTGCGAGTGCCAGATTGAGGTTCTCTGAGTGGTATAAAGTCTAGAAGAATTAACACTACCTGATGTTTTCAAATCAGGAATAACTACATTGAGCAAGTCTGTTCAATTCTCACAGATATTTTTATTTCACCAAGTTCAAATTCTCAAACATCCTGAATTTATCATCATGAACAAAAATACATTCCTGAGCTATTTTCAGATCAATACTGAACTCTTAGAAGAAATGGTGAAGTTTTAAATAATTATTCAAATTACTGGATATAATGGATCAGAATTCATTTATGGTATATATGAAGTCAATTTGAACAGATACATTTACTGATTAATTCCACTAACCTAACCTCCCACATAAAAATATTGCTTAGGCCTCGTATTATACCACGCCGCCCATCCCATACAAAGAAACCTCCGATGTTCGATAACTTTTGGTTTGTATGTCATTCAAATTGACTTCAAACATACTATACATGATACTCAACTAGCGCAACAAACAAATTCAACTTCAAAAATCCTGGTTTCACCAAAGTTCACGTTTTCATTATAGAAATATTTTCACAGTATTGTCAGTCTTGACGATTGTATTTTTTTCTTTCAGTTTGTGATGAATTCTTACCAATAATCATTGACTTGATTCAAAAGATGTAGAGGTTCTTCGTAACCAGATTGGCAACCAGGAGTATGAGTAAAAAAACTCTTGTGAAAGGTTCAACTCCATTCCAAACAAGACAAATTTTATGATGATTCAATCATCATTTTATTGCATGCATACTCAATTGATTTCATAGTTTTTTACTCTCATTTTTTGACATACAAGTGAAGCCCAGAATAAATAAATAAAACATTCGTGATAACTTATTTTGTCCTTCACTTCTCATTATCTTTTCTCACTCTAACGATTTGGATATATCATGAGTGTTACAAAATACCAATTTTCTCTGAATTGACAGAACTTGCCTGACTTTGATCAGATGTTATGCTATACTTGTCTTTTCTGGATATATACAATGATATAGGCCACTCTATCTCAGCCACATTTGAACCAACTTGAGACACTGGAAAATTGCTATAGAGAACTTGCCAGAACCATGCCAGAAAAATGGATGTCAGGTCAGGTAGCACCAACTGTCAAGAAGGGCGATCTAACACTCTTTAGTGATAGTTATATGATAGTTACACTTTTATTCATCACATGGAAAATACTAACATACCAGCCAAATAAAGACTCTTATACAGAAATCAAAATTTGAAAATACAAATAGGGATTCAGATGGAAGAGAAGTTCTCAATGGATGTGATATAAACGAAATCACGAGCAAACCTAATACAGAATAAAAAAAATTGAAATTAATGGAGAACTCACAAAAAAGAACAAGAAAAACAATGGAATCACTTTCTAATATCTCAGAAAAAAGAAGTGGACGAATACAGAAAGACCGTCACCAATCCTCGTCCAGAAGTAGTTCATGCTGATGATGTAGCGTCGATAAATAGAAACAAACCGCTATGGTATTGATCAAATTTGATCACTTGAAAGGAAAAGTATCAAATATATATAGAGAATCAATCAAAAGATCCATATGCATGGAGCAAGTGAGAATTCCATTAGTTCGGACTTCCATTTTATGATATTATATAAAATGATTAAAAATTCCTGGAAGAACTAATGAAAAAAGAATAATTAAAAATAAATAGCTGAAAATAAAAATTATTTTGAGCAAAAAAACATGAAATGAAATAATAAAGAAATCAATTACAAGTAAAACTATAACAATTGAACAAAAAATAAAAATAAGAAATTGAAAGTTGAGAGATTCGGAGCCAAGTTACTTTACGGCGTTTCCATTGTTAGTATCCACAATCATCTTCGGGTAATGACTGGACTAATTCCTTCGAGAGATGACTCTTTATGGTCATTAGAGTACTTTCACTAATCTCCATTATCCTTCTTCCGCTTCACCAGTTTAGTGGACAGCATGTATGCGGCTTCCTTGAATTTTCTTCTAAACCAATGTCGGCAATGCGAACATTCAGTGGCATCAGCAGTTTAACCGATATAGGATTAGGCCGCACTCACAAGGTATCCGGTTAATGCATTTCTTGGAATCGCAGTCCGCGTTTGGTATCCTGATGTTGGTGAAGCTGTTACGGATGGTGCTTCCGGATCTGAAGTAGGTTCTGATGTTGTACTTGGATCCAATTCTTCCTATCCTTTCCGATGATCCTCTGATGTAGGAAGGTGAAAGTACTGGTTGTGACGGCTTATCTTCCTTGCGAGGCTCCCGCTGTCTTCTAGTCAAAGTATGTTCCAGTATAGCTTTAGACTAGCCATTCCAGATCATTTTTGATGATGTCTTGTTCCTTCTCGAAACCTTCCTTCGTATACCTGAGCCTGAAAGCACGGTCCAAAAGAGTCTTGATGGTGTCTCTTTCAGTCGATTGATCGTGGTTGGATTCATGGTTCAGATACTGTCTCGTGTGAGTGGGTTTTTGGTATACATATGTTTCACAGTTTGTGTCTGTCCTGACCAATAAGTCTAAAAATGGCAATTCGTTGTGGACTGTTCTCTCCATTATGGAAGTGATGAAAGGTTTTACGCTGTTGATGAGTTTCAGGAAGGCATCTAGCTTAATATTTCCATGGTTCCATATTATGAAGGTGTCGTCAACGTATCTCAACCAGACAAGAGGTTTCTTGTGGGGTTCTACAATGACCAGAGTTTCAAAACACTCCATATATATGTTAGCTATGACTGGTGAAAGTGGCGATCCCATTGGCAGTCCCTCCAGTTGGAAAAAGCAGTTTCGTACAC
>WOGN01003367.1:0-15353 GCA_015342105.1 Leptinotarsa texana
GTTTTCGACTCGCAAATCAACTTTCTTGAATTTCGAAGTTTTTCATAATTACCCATGGTGGAAAAATTCAGTTGAGATAACTTTTTCATGGGGTGATCAATTGCTATGATTGCAAGAATAAGTAACTGAAAAACTGCCACTGAAAAATAATATGCCGACACCTATGTCGAGGCGGGAATTCTTTCTCTGTGCTGTTCCAATTGGTATTGGAAAAACTATAAGAATGAACAAAATAAAATTGGAAAATTATTACTTGCACAAATCAATAGATGAACAAAGCGCTTCTGGCGCAAAATCCCATGTATTTTCTTATGGAGCTAAACTTTTTACAATTTTCATGACATCCGATCGGAACCTTGTGGAACACTCAACTCGAGGTACGTGTGCTTTAGAGGGCCTTTCGGCCCTCTTGTCACTCACCAGTCACGTGGTCATCGGCAGCTGAGTGAAATTAAATTTAAAAAACTAATCGGCATGAGGCGTGGTAGGACATCGGCGTGGTAGACGTTGTTCTCAGCTTCGACACCAAAGTGGAATATTGGAAGTAATTGCAAATTGTTGATATTTATAGCGGTTGTTGTTTTGTCGGGACCGAAATTGACTCATTTTATATATTTAACCTCATTTCTGAATTTCCGTAGAATTTTAGGGAAATTGTAACGTCATTTTCTTATAGGAAAATATCCACTCGATGTGTTGTGTGTGTGTGTGTGTGTGTGTGCGTGCGCGCGCGCGTGTGTGTGTGCGCGCGCGCGCGCACGCACAGTACAGTACAGTACAGTTTCGGTGTTGTCGGTTCTAAAATAAATCATTGTTTATGGGGCGATGTAGCGTTGCCAGTTTCAAAATTGAGCATAAAGGGTTAGGAACAGGGCTGCCAGAACTAGTGTTTTCGTACTATATCTAGTGATTTCAGCCAATGTTCAGTACGTTAGTGTTACATTTAATATATCTAGTACATTTTAGCAAATCATTTATATTAAGTACACTTTTTAGTACAAATGAGAAGCTCTTGTCAAAATCGTCAATTGTCACTGTCAATTGTCAAATTTGAATTGTAAACAAATGTAAATCACGGTAAAAAGTGTGTAATTTTGGTAATATAAATTATAATAATAATGGACAAGTGAGTTGTGAGTTATAATTACAAATCATGTAACAATACGTTTTATTTTTAAAGGTTAGTTATACGAGAATAAAAAGCAGGTTGCTTTAGAACTAGAACCGGTCAATGAAAATGAAAGTATTGTTTCAGAAATTGACAGTGGTATAAGCCAAGCAGAATTAGAGATTAGAGACACTTATTTTAACCATAACAACGATAAAATGAATAATGTGGAACAGGAAGAGAATGAAGTTTCTTCATTATCATAATTTGAGTCTGAAAATGAAGAGGACATCCGCTAAGAAAAAGAAAACAGATTTATAAGCAAAATTTTCGGGAAGAATGGCGAGTAAAGTTTAACTGGATTCAATCCGAGAACGAAAAAAATGTCTGCAGTATTTGCTAAAAACACATAACGATAAACATAATTATAATTGTATAACATGGACTCTATCAGACACATTATCAAAAACTAAAGTCAGTTATTCTGATACTGATATCTAAACTCAAATTTCAAATGTATATTTATATATTTCAAAAAATGTGAAGTTTTGTCCCTTTGTTATTATAAATAAATCATTAATTTAAAATTCCCGGCATTTATTTTAAGTTCTCGCCATTTATTTAGTACTTTTTGTGTTTGGTGTTGGTGCTTTTTATGTTCGGTGTTGGTACTTTTTAGTCCGTTTTGGTACATATTGATATTTATTATTTAGTACTTTTTGTTTCATGATTTAGTACATCATTGCAGTTTCATTCTGGCAGCGCTGAGCACAGTGCATAGAATAGTAAATAATATTCTGTGACTATTGTTTTGTCATGGCGTAGTTACATATATTATGCTGTGGTTTTGTTAAGTTTATAAAGGTTTAATGAAGGAATGAATGATATACGCCGAAAATATCGGAAGATTATACGGAAGCCCAAGATGATTTAAAATTCAATAGACATACCTTTATATAAGAACACCGACGCTCGTAAATTTATTTTTTGAGGTATTCTGTTAGGTTATGTTATTGATATGGAACTTGTTTCACTGTTAACTTCTGAAATGTTTTAGCTTGATAAACCACCACGTAATTTCTGAAAAAATTTAATTTTGGTTAAGTGAGTGTAACCTGTGAAAGAAATATGGTGGTGGAAGAAATATCAAAATACACCTATCCTACGCAACTCACTAACTCCTTTGATAGAGAAAATTGGACGGTATCAACGGATCACTGTTATGCACGACCCTGGAATTGGAGACCGGATGCCAGTTTTTTACGTCCCACCAAAACTTTGTTTGTTCGAAAACTGATCCCTGAAAAACCTAAAACAGCTAATTCATTTATGCCACTTGAAGCAGATGATATTATTGATGTAGTTACGAATCCTGAAATCCCTGCACCAGTCTATGATGAAAATAAGGCCAAAAATGTCATGGAAGAGTGTGAAAGACATGCTTTTGCTGCTAGAATGGAAAATGAAGAAGACTGGGATGAAAAAATATCTAAGTATGCAAATTTTCTTTTTTTATTATTTCAATATGTTTATCAAAAATGAAATGGCTCTATTGAATAAAAATAATAAATAAAATGAAGAAAGCAAAACAGAAATGCTGGATAACATTACATGACTCCATTGCGATGGTTATAACATTGCTATGAGGGGCATAATGGGGTTTCCGCCCCAAATTTCTCTTATAATGGACGCAATGGAAAAGGAGACCAATCTCCACTTTCCGACTCATTATTGTGACAACAGTGGCAGATTTCCACATTTCACAGTCGAAGAGGCAAAAGCTGCTGGCAGAAAATTGAAGAGAAACAGTTTTTGAGCTGTAGAGTTGGAAAGGCGGATCTTAATAATCAGTGATACCAACTTTTTTTCAAAATGGAACTTCTGATCTTGCATTAAATATTATATATAATAAATTATACATAGGTATTGTGTTAATTTTAGAAACAGCATTTTGCATAGATGAATTCTAATCCATAGTTACTATGAAATGATAATATCAATACACTAAAATCAAATTGTCACACATATTTCAATTTTCAAATTTCTTGTAGTTTTACTTGAACTAGCGTCAGTATATTTAGGAAACCACTTCACGAAAAACACTACTTTTAATAGTCCAACACATCATGCACGATGGCTTTCGAAAGAAATTTATTGCTTGAAAATTTTCCTGTTCCAGGACCAATTTTCCCTTAGCAGAGTAGAAAGCCAAGGACTCCGTCATATCTGTATTTTTATAACATTATTGTATGTATAAGCATGGTATAGTGCGCCTCTCTCAATTCAAGGTCCGCAACAAGATTTAGAATTTTTTAGAAATTTATTGGAATATAAAACGATCAATGAGAAAATTTCAGAAGCAGCTTCAAAAAAATTTAGCACTCATCTCTGGAATTTGTCTGAAGGACATATTTGTTTATCACTTTCAGATGATAATGTAAGCTCAGAATTTAAAATTGAAATTATCAAATCAATGAATCAGAAATCTAGAAAAACTACAAATTTAAAACGTGTTCATATTAAAAAAGTCAAGATTGATTCCTTCATGGCTAACAATTTGTAAGATTTGAGCGATTTCAACTTCCTACTGAATTTCTAAAATTAATCCAGGTCAATGGAAATCTGATAAAGATTATAATACATGCTTAACTGCTTAACAAAAAAAAAATCACGTGTATTAATTGTAACTGCTGAACAAAGAGTTCAATTGATGGAATCATATAATCGGAGTTTAACTTATAATGAGGAACAGACACAATACTTTTTGCAAGTTATAGCAATGCATAGAAAATAATTTTGAAATGTTAATAAGCAAACATTATGGTTACCACCAACTCAGAAATGAAAAAAAAAATCAGTAATTCTAACGATTTAGACTCGTACATTGGAGTCTATATTTATTCACTAAATAGAAATTATAGTCTATAAATAACAATTTTATAACTCCATAGTTTCTATTGTAAATTATATGTACTGTAAGATTAAAAATTTTCAATTTGAAGAAACTTTAGTTTCAATCAACATTCACCTTTCCAGCTCTACAACTCAAAAACTGTTGATTGGAGAAACTTTTTTGTAACAAATTCAATTCCTCACACAATCTGCAAAAAACAAATACCGAAAAATCGAGTTGAAACTAGAACAAAAAAATGTTTGTTTTATTTATATAGTACCTTTTAACGTGTTAGGAGTCACACGTTAAACGGTAAGACCTCGTTAGTTCTTAGCTCGCACAAGTTTCTTAACTTCTGAGAGTTGTCGTTTGTATGAGGGTGACAGCTGACTAACGAAAAAACAAATTTTTAAAACAGATTTTTTTAAACAGAATTATTGAATGAGCAAAGCCTACAGTAATATATGAAAGGTAACTCTCTCTCTTTCAATCTTCACTAACTTATACCTCCCTCTCAATTTCCGTTTGCCCCGCCCGATCGCACTTCATAATGCCTGTCACACATTCACCAGCTTACTCCCCAAATCAAGTGCTGAAAGAAGCTTTGCTTCAAAAATTAACATAGATAGTTTGGTGACATTAATTTCAAATGTATACAACTATAAACTACTTTTAATCATGCTATTTCTTTGTTTTTAACAAGCTTTAATTCTACTTATTCACATATATCTACTTCTCTCATTAATGTAACCCCATTTTCTTGTTAAAACTTGGATGTTTTAGTTGCAGGTTTTCCACATCCTGTAACTTTCCTCATTTAATATCTTGAATTGATTACTCCTGAGGAGTTTTGTAAGTGGAATCAAATTTTTGAAATATTTTTTTAAATATATCCAGATTTCTCAGGCCATAATCAATGAAGATGAAACCTCTTTGAGTGATTGATATATTCGCTGTAGCTCTATAAATTCAAATTATTCAAATAAATTCAAATTCAAATTATGGGATACTCCCATATCGAATAGA
The DNA here is from genome assembly GCA_015342105.1 of Leptinotarsa texana. Lineage (NCBI taxonomy): Eukaryota > Metazoa > Arthropoda > Insecta > Coleoptera > Chrysomelidae > Leptinotarsa > Leptinotarsa texana. Next base: position 5,028 of record WOGN01003367.1, read on the forward strand.
TTTTCGAAGAGGTTCTTGAATATACATTTGTTCCGTAGACTAAACTGATATATTTTTTAGTAAAGTCATGCTGGAGAAAGGAGAAACAGTATTGGCTACCGGGCTTTTTGACTTTTTGAAATAAACATTGAAAGTTGTAATGATGTTAGACCATTTTATTTGATTGTGGATTAGTGTTGCACAGTTTTTTTCATATGATTGTTGTCATTTCCTGCCAAAGTTCGGATTCAAATTTTAATGTTTGTCAAATACCCTTCTTTGCTTATTATAAAAACTAAGCGCTCAACCAATTAGTATTTTGATGATTTCCTTTTTCATAGATGCATAGTGGGTGGATTCAAAAAATTTGTTTCCATTCCTACATAAATGTAGGAGAACTAACAAACAAGTAGAGAAATATATAAATTAGGATATTGGTCACAAAAAACTGGAAAATACCTGAAAGATTTCCTTCAGCAACTTGCTAGACAATCTGAAGTCATTATTTGATCTTCATAGGATTTTATGGGATTTATGCCTACGTTCATTATACTTTTGTAGCCGATTGCAGCTATAGCCACTTCTGTAACATTTCACAAGAATGAGCCTGCTAGTAACTAAAATATTTTTTGCTGTTCTTGGAAGTCGTATGACTTTTACAGTTCTTCCCCTCATAATAATAAAAAGAATAATTTTATTAGTCTTCAGAAACACAGTTTTTGGACACGTCAATACAGTTTCTAAAATAAGTTTGTGAGGATAAGATTCATCAATACAGTTTCTAAAAAATGCTTGTAGATACATTAGATATTAGATTTACAAAAAAAATACAAGTTAAGGTAAAATTCCAATCTTATAAAAATTGAGTATAATGTAAAGCCATGAGTATTTTATAACTTATAAATTACATAATTGACATATCTATTTAAAGTTGTGTACAAGTTCAGGAGGTGACTTCAGAAGTGCTTATTTCTTCTTGAACAACTTCAAAACATTGATCAATTTCATATAATGGATGTTTGGTTAATGTTTTCTTCAATAAGTTTTTGAATCTTCTGAATGGCAAGTTACGAAATTCAACAGATATGGCATTGTATAGCTCAGTTCCTATATTATCTGTTCTTTTCAACCTGTAAGCTGTAGAAACAAGGTTTGATTTATCTCTTGTATCATGTTAGTGTATATCCTTGTGAGCAACTTTATTCACAAGTTCTGTTGAACAAGAAGATTTTCTAAACAGTAACTGAATATAGGGTCATTATTTTAAGTTTCATAAATATTGGTCGACATTTTTCATCGTAATTGGCAAAGATTAAGCTTCTTACTGCAGATTTTTGAATGACAAATATTCTATCAAGACGTATCTGTGATGCATTACTCCAGTTGATTATGCCATACCTAAAAACTGAATGAAAAAGTGAGTGATATGTTGCAAGTGCTGCATTTGATTTACCGTTTTTTTCATTCTTCTGAAAGCAAAAACTGTCTTGAGTTTATTACACGTGCTATTTATATGGTTTATTATTTTCAGGTTGGAATCTATTTGTACTTCCAAAAATTTGGTAGAATTTTTGTTATCTCGATTTGAGCAAATTGTCTAAAAAATTTGTGTTTCTGTTTTTTGTTCACTGAAAGTCAAGTCATTTTATGTGAACCATGATCGAGCTTTCTTAAATATGTCAGTACGGATCGTATGAGGATAATCCATTTTATATATTTTTTTACTCAAGGTTGCATCATCTGCGTACAATATAGTTTCTATGTCTGATGATTTCATCAAGTGAGGCAGGTCGTTGATATAAATTAGAAACAGAAGTGGCCCCAATAATTATCCTTGTGGCACTTCTCTTAATATTTTTCTTTTTCACTCTTGCTGTTTCCCAGATGAACAACATGATATCTTTCGTTAAGATATGACTTCATCATGTCTAGACAGACACCTCTCACTGTCGAGAAATCTAATTTGGCTACTAAATTTGTGTGATTTACAAAATCAAATGCTGAAGTAAGGTCTGTAAAAATGCTCACATATTTTTCTTGATTGTCAAAGGTGTCTTTCATACTATTTGTAAAAAAGTATATTGCATCAGGTGTCGATTTATACTTTCAAAAATCTTTAAAAGAGACTGACAGTATTGCTATGTGTCGACATTTTTTTGGTTCTGATGTCACACCTTTTATATGAATTGGCAGAATTCTAACAATTTTTAATTGTTGAGGGAAGTTAGCTTCACTTAGACAAGGACTGATAATATCTGTTAACGATTGAGTTATACATTAAATGGCGCTCTTTATGACTGAAACATTCACACCGTTTATATCTTCAGTTTTTTATTTTTTAACTTAGTTATGATTCTTCTCACCCCATCTGTCGTTACAGGCCTGAAGAACGTTGATTTATTTGTGTTCATTTCTGTGCTTTTGGTCTAATTTTTATTGTTAAATCTGTAACTCCAAAACATGAAAGTCTTCACACTCTGCTTAGTTAATTAGTATCGATCATTTGCTTCATTTTTGGCTAACAGATCATAGGAACATAAGTTGTTGTCAGTTCAAGTTGGGAGCTATGTCTGGTTTCAGCTCCCATGTCTTTCCGTTAGCATCAGCGCCTACCTCTGCCTTTATTTTTGTCCTACCTATATGTTTGGTCCAGATCGAAGACCCTCTGTCTTGGTCCATCTTGTTATAATTCAGGGCCTACTGCATTCTTACCTTCACTATATTATTGTATTTGCCCTAAACTAAGATGACTGAGTCGTATGCGTAGCTCAGTACTTCATTTCCATTGAGGGCTAGAAGACATAGTAAATTGTTCATCACAACAAACTATAAGGGTTAATAGAAGTATTTTGTCAACATTCCTTCCAATTCCGTATTTAATTGTTATTATTGATTTACAGGATCAATTGGAGTAACAGTCAACATAAAGTATTCAGTAGTATGACGAATATATTGAATAACTTCAATTTGGCAAAATTGGCTCAAAAAGGAATACACAATGAACCGTTATTAAGGAGAAATGTGATTGATAAAGCAGTGCAAAGAGTGAGACGCCTATTCGCTTCTGTCACTTGGGACCCAAAAATCACACAGTGGCTACACCAGCTGCTTATAGACAATCTTGGCCCTCATTATTTAGCATGTTACCTTGATATATTACAGGTATATTCCTTCAAGAAATATTATTTCACTTTATTCTCCTTTTGACCGTAGTCTAATTTATTTTCTGGTCATAGAAGTCTACATTGGATTACATAAGTACATATAGAATCAACTAATAGGATGTTGTCAAGTACATGGAACACTCAATGTATCTATAAAAAAAGTCTCCATTTTTCTCACGTTGTTCAGTGACAAGAGACTGCATACTTATAAACCAGTTAACAATTATAATGAAATTAAGTAAGTAAAAGACCTTCAACTTCAAGAGGCATATATTCAACTTTCTCAATAGGACTAATAAATGTCATAGTTAAATATGGAATGTTCACTAAAAACTAAAAAAGATATAGAATGAAAAAAAAGGTTATGCTTAAAATATCTTTATCTGTCAAACTCTTGATTGTCTACTACATAGGGGAATACTGTTATGTTTTTCCCATGGGTTGACCAATCTTAACTTTATTTCATTTTAAATACAACAAACACTAAAACTTCAACTATTATTCGAATATGTATCGCCTTACTAGATCGCTCCGCGTACCGCACTGTAACTTCCACTTGACTATGGGCGAGTGGATGGCGCTTATATTTGGCAATGGAAGGCGCTTATATTTGGCAATGGAAGGCGCTGGTATATTCCTCGGAATTCCATCGAAGTCGGCGGGATTTTCATCGAATCGGTGCGAACAGCCGCGAAATGTTGGTCGATCTTAGCGCGTCCTTCTCCGCGTCACAATTGGTTTATGGCTACCAGTGGCGGCGTTATTTTCGTTAGAGCATGATTTACAACAATACTATTATTCAAATCAGATTATGGAAATTGTCTGAATTCTATCTAACAAATTGCAGTCGGTGGATAGGAAGAAAAGAACAGAAATGTAAATAGAACTGAGTTACTTCTGAATTTGGAATTGTCCCAAAGAATTATCCTTGAAACTTAACTGTTCGTATCACATTAAAACACTAACCATATGAGTGAGTGAGTAAGTGGAATATGATTCACTCAATGTGAAACTGCACAAAAATCTAATTTATAAAATAGTCTCGTATCAATGGAATGATTTCATTCATTTATATATATTTTTCCTCATCTGAATATTTTGGTCCTATATTTTTCTATTTTATTCGATTTTCTAATCTTGCTATCTGTTCATTTTTTCAGGTTATCTGATCCTCTGTTCAAGTAACACTTTGTTGTGAGTTTTTCACTGGATAGTTTACAAAACCGTAACACGTGTGTCGCTATACAATAGCTTTCTCAAGTGTTTTCATACTGACAGTATGAAAACGCTTGGCCAATTCCATCACATATCTGATTCTAATTCAACATCAAACATTCTCAACCATATTAAAACTTGGAAATGATATTCAAACAGATATTGATAAAGGTTATTAATAATTTATAATCAGAAACTGATTTTTCAATGTCTTTTTGCCGGTACGGAAACATTACTACTACTAATAATTATAATCATAATATTTATTTTCCATTAGACACAGATAACATGTATTGGAATCGTCAAAGTACACATAAAGACATGACACAAAATTCACAGTGTGAGCAACACCGTTGTTATTAAAACAATAACAACAAAATTAAAATAAAATTAGAATACAGCACAGATACACTTACATATTAAAAATCGTAAAATTCTTGCAAATTATAAAAACATTTCTCAATCAAATAATTTTTCAACAAATTACTGTATTTATTGAAGTTTGTTATATCTTTTTTGACACCTAGAGAGCTTATTGAAAATAGTATGACCTCCCGCAGATGGACAATTTAATGTTTTATATTAACGAAACGGAACATGGAGATCACGTTTTTGTCTAGTGTTCTCATTATGAATACTTCCATTTGAAATCTATTCTTGTTTTTAAAAACAGATTGACAGTTCAAAAATATACATACAGGATAGGGTTAAAATTCTAAATTTTCGAAATATATCCCTATAAGAAAATGTACTAGGAACTCCTGCTACTATACGAATATTTCTTTTCTGTACAATAAACACATCTGTAGCTAGTTTAGAGTTTCCCCACTTGCACCCATTCTGAGGGTGCAGTGTTTTTTCCAAGTCAGACATGCATCCATGGTTATACCCAGAAATGCTGTATCATCAGAACTGTTGAGTGTTTGATCATTTATTTGAATTTGTAGTTTTCCACATTGTCTTTGACGATTGTGGAATCTCACAAACTGAGTTTTTTCAGCATTGAGATACAATGAATTGTTTGCGCACCAATTCACAACTAACTTCGGAGTACTTACACACTTCTCAAACAGAAGATAGATGATCTACATTACTTGAAAACATAATAATTATAATAATAATAATAACATCTGGTCAAACCAGAGTCCAAACAGGGTGTGCCACTTTCAGAAGGGGTGTATTTTAGGGCGATTCCCTCAGTCCTCTTCTCTTCTGCATCTCACTATTGCCATTATCTGTTGCGCTCAGAAATACTCGAGGGTATAACTGTGGCACCCCCGGAAATCAGAGGCACAAGGTCACCTTGGGAGAGACATATGTGCAGACCTTCTCAAAAGAGGACGATGCAGGGACTACGGAGAGGTTGTGCAGCTCGTAGATGGAATAATCCTACACCATTTGGATGCCAGAGAGACGTACACTTACTTTAGGGTGGAACATGTCCACTCACAAGAGGTAATAGCAGTGAAGAATTCTTTCCGCGGCAAGTGTCAGCACAAACTTTGACAGATCTGATCGGGGAAAAACGAAGTTGCTGCATAATATATGCTTGTCGTTCCAATCTTACTCTACTCGTTTGGATTAGTAAAGTGGACTCGGGAGGAGCTGTATCAATCCGACCGAAAGACCCGAAAAATGATGCATCACTATAGGAGTTTGCATCCCAAATCGTTCGTTCCAAGGTTGTACTTCCCCCGACAACAGGGAGTTTGGAGTGTCTACATGACAGAATGGTACTGGATGTAGCCTCTGAATTCGTCAGAAGTTCGGGTGTCTTCTCTGCATGATTCACGATAGCTGCCCTAGCAGCTGAAAAACTTGGTTTAGTTTTTGACACTGAACGAGGTGATCATAACTCTTATCACCGAGACCCTAATTCACTTGCTATCATCATGTCCAGCATATGCTGTCTTGACCTATATCCATCGACCTAACTCGGCCCTAAGAGTGCTATATTACCATCTACTGCACTCTTACGGTATTGACGAGACACCGGTGTTGCCCTGAGCTACCGTTGTGGGAAACGGGAAGTGTCAAATTTATTGAAACTATTCGACCTTCTCGACCACCAGAGCAAAACGATATCTGTCGTGGAGTTTTCAGCTCTTGGCGAGACGAATATCGTCTGAAAAGAGAAGGAAAAAGGCTAAAATATCGAGATTTTCTCTTGAAACTCCGCAGACTCTATCTGAATCACTCTGTCAAGATGGTTGATCTGATTATTGAAGTCATTGGTGGAATGCTGTCCTCTGTACTCTCGAATCTCAAAATCATGCCGGCTTGCCGCACCAAGGCAGACATCTTAGCCGGACAGATGAAGAAGGCTATCTGCGCTTGCTCATGGTACATGATTCGCGGACCCAATGACCACATACCCCACGGTATGGGGAGTGATCGTTGGTTGATAATGCTGGCACGCCCTCCTGAATGTATCGGCGCTTCGGGTGATACGGCCTGACCAGCGTATACTATGGTAAAAATGATAATGATAATAATAATGATAATAATGCTAATAGTTATATTAATAATGACAAATATTGCAGAGTTTTTTTCAATGCATTGATGGATGTAGCCGTTACAACGTGGTAGGAGATCATCATTAAACATAGAAAGTTTTAGTTTTCATTTTTTATCACTGAGTTTATTGAGCTTGAAATCTACATAACAAATATAATCGTTGGGACTGAATGATGATGTAATATAGAGAAAACAGGTCGATGTGATTGAAAACAAAGTAGAATTAATAGTTGAATAAATATATCAAACTATTTTTCAAGAATTATTGTTATTCCGTACATATTCTCCTGAATTTTACGAAATTTTCACAAGTTCTCATTTCTAATGGCAAGTAAATTATAAATAGGGTCTTCCAATTGATAACGATCATTTTCTTAAAGCCACATCTATCAAATCATTTGTCCTTTATTCGGTATGTGCAATCAATAAAATTGTTCTGTTCGGGCAACATACCGCGCGCTTGCCCGTTTTACGGTCTAATCATTCTATCGAGAGACCACTGGTTCAGTAAAAGATAGAGTAACACCCGTATGTCTACTAAACGCATGATCTGCCGGAGGCATCGTCGCTGTCTGTGAGAAGGTGCAGGAGATCCGAGGCAGCCGATTTCGCATCGCTCATGAGAACTCTGTCTTTCACAGGCCACAACTTGGGCCTGCATCCGTACAGAATTCAACTGACCTAGGAACTAAAGGTGGACGACCATCGAAAGCGACTTGTGTCCGCTGAATTGGCTCTAGAGCAGTTAGCAACTGACTCTTAATTTTCATTCAAAAATCATTTCAGTGATGAGGACCATTTCTGAATCCCGGGAGGCTCGCTAGTGAAGCTATGAGAGTAGCAGTAGTAAAACAAATGGCAATGGATAATACGTCTGTTCTAGCACATTCGTCAGTGTGACGGGTGTGTGTTGTACAGGTACCCGACGAATAGTATAAACTCCAAGTGCAACAACTAATTGAAGGCAGTTTGTATCGTCGTATGCAAATTCGAGATATCACGACTGAACGGTCAATGTAAAATAATAATTTCATACTGAATGTGCATTTTTGTAGGAATTCACTTAGGTTTTGTATCAAGAATATTACTGGAGTTTTATCCCAACACCAAACCGTTATTTTCAACACCTCGACTTTTAATCACCAATTGATTATCTTCAAGAGGGAGGTGGAACTGGGTTTTTTGTAGTTATTAAAATGTTAATCAAGTGGTACACACATGATATGTACCTGGATCCATAATTATCCAAAACGAAGGTTTCTCAGTCGATGAATAGAGTGGCATCTTCGTCACACGACACACTATAATAGTTTTTTGAAGAATAAAAAAATGTATCGCACTACACCTAATTCATTGGTACAAAACGGTTTGGAGGTTGGCGGACAACATTCAACATTTGCTCGAATAATACGATAGGATTACAAATTGAACCCATTTGATTTTAGCATTTTTTGAAAATATTTTTCGTAATTGGTGATGAAATGAATGAACCTTCCATTTCAAGTATTTGAAATCATCGTACACATTTTACATAATGGGATCTCTTCATCATTTTGTGTTATTATCTTTTTCCAAAACCTTATAGTAAAGTCAACTAAAATACTGACACTAAAGCCCAACCGCTCCTGCATTGATGCAATAAACTCAAAAACTACTGAACCAATTGAATTGAATGAAACACAATGATGTCATCTATGAAAAGTCGGGGCGGTATTGCTATCCTGTGAGCTCTCATAAAAAATGTCGTCTAATTCCTTACAGCTATGAACAATCCACTAAGTGAATTTTATTCAAAAGTCATTATTATTAGCTGCTGTACCCAAATTTGCTCAGAGACTAAATATGATATTGGTGTTACTGGAAATGATGAGATAATCCTCAGATCATGAAATATTGGCGGATTTTGTTCCATAAATCCCTACCAATGCGTAGCCCTACCCATACAAAAAAGGCTTCGAATGATCAGTAATGTTTCAGAATATTCCACAGTATTCAAGACTCTTCTGGAATATTTCACGATGACAAGGTATGTTTCCGAATATTCCATTACACTCCAGAACATTTTTAACTGTTCGACAGTGTTCTAAATTTTCAGGAATATTATGGAATGCCCCCGAATATTTTCATATGTTTTGCACTCTTCTAAAAAAACTTCCAGCATACAAGAATCTTCTTATTGGTTGAGGAGCAGAGGGCTACCAAACGACATGACTCCCTTGATTGTTTCAGAATCATCTGGAATATGTTGAGAATACTTCGAACATTCTAAAACGTACTACGATATTCTGGAATGTGTTTTATAATTCCATAAAAGACAGAAATTTTAGCAATTTCATCTTTGAAAGCACGCCTTTCTGATAAAAACAAGATACTTCCCCATGTATGGGAATGGAGGGCTACTACAAACACCTTTTATCATTCCAAATTGTTACTTAACATTCCCAATTTTCTGAGATATTCTGAAAAGTTGTAGCATGCTGTGAAATGCTTTTCAACAATTTCGAATGTCCTATACTGTTCCAGAACCTTCTAAAGGGTAAAACCATGGTAAAACGCTCAGCACCGTAGTTTCAAAAGCAGTCCTTACAAGTGAAAAACGGTAAAAGTTTGGACATTTTTCGTGTATATGTTCCGCTACACATGAGGAGCCAGACGGATAGCTAGCTCTTTATATTTCAATGAATAACAAAAAGATGTATTCATCAATATTTAACCCACATATAGGCAATTGAGTAGTTGTCTATGAGATAAAAAAATGATGTTATCTTAAGCATCTTAAGCAAGAGGTACTGTAATTCATCCACAACGTCACTGAGATATTCCTACCGGCTATTTATTTCGAGGACACCGCTAAGGAGCCATTGAAATAGTGATTTGCGACAAAGAACTTCAAAAGAGATGGTTGACGTTCTTCATCATATTGCGTTACGACTTATATCAATAGGCGTCGGACTGGGGGTATTATTGTAAATTTTCCAATGATATTCTCTGTATTATGTTTTTTGAATATTTTCTTTCGACCAGGACAATTTATATTTGAAATAGTTTTTATTTAGGATTGCTCTCTTTTACAGATATATGAAATAATCAGAATATTGAAAATAAAAATGAATACAGATGTAGAAAAGACAAAAAAATTGCATTTGATAAAACAGCTTTTTGAAAAAATATTTAATTTGTCAGCAAGTTGAATTTATGAAATAAATTTATTTTTTGTCAATTTCTTACATATATCATGTTGATTTCCTTGATAGTGTGGTGAATTAAAGCACTGTCTTAAACTAATTTATTTTTACAATATTTCCGTAACTAATTTATTTGCACACGTTTATCTGCACGATGTGTTAACAGCTTGCTTTCTAAGTACAGACTAACTATCGAACAGAGGCTGGCGGCCGTTTTATGTTGCGGCAACGAACATTGCCGATCTTTTCTCGTCATTTCGACACAA
>WOGN01003368.1:0-15352 GCA_015342105.1 Leptinotarsa texana
CACCTTGCCTCTGACCCCTCCGAGCGGGTCGATTGTGGGGGCCTCTTCCTCGATTATTAGGAACCAAGTGTTGGGTCCACCGGGTGGTTAGCCCTGTTGACCCATGGCCGGCACCGAAGGGAGAATAGAGTTCTCCTTCCCGGGTGCGCCTGGGCTGCCGGTCCGGTTTTGCACCAGTTGCTCGGGTAAGTGGTGTCGCATTTCACAAAAGGCCGAGGGTGTTAGAGGCTATCCCTGCTTATTCATTATCATTATTAATATTATTATTATTATCCATCTCCTCTGTAGACTCGACCATGATCTATATTTACAGGTGAGTCAGTTGTAGTCGTAAGCTCAATATACATGTCCTCTGTAAACTCAGCGTCAGGAAGAATTTCAAAGTTTACTCTGTCCATGAAAGTCCCACGAGTAGCAAAACCATAAGTGATTCTGTCATACCCATATCCAGCGAGGCTACAGCATGCACAGTGGTTCAGGTAGTGAAAGATAAATTCATAATTTTCAGCTTGGAAAAATGTGCTGGAAATGGCCGATACTTGATGTTAATCCATTCAAGCCGGATATCTCGGGATGTATTAGAAATTTCAAAACATTCCCAAGGGCATATTGTTAGTCAGGTAATTGCGCAAGTTTGCCCCAATTTAACCATCTTCGTATCTCTCATAGTTTTCGATATCCCAATGGTGAGGATCGAATTTGAAACATCCTGTATAGGTAACTTGAACAACCTAATCAACAATAAATTTTTCATTTTTTTTCTGAAATTTGCGACTGATATCTTGCATTAAAATTATTTTATGAATAAATCTTCCAAATCAGATTCGACTGAACGATCGAATTGACATTCAATATTTTCTTGGTTTCCATTTATACCTGAGGCACGATTTTGATAGGGCCTATTCAGAATCAGTTAGATATTTTTTTGTGTAAGTTCTGTTTTACAGAGAACTATAAAGTTCTCTGTAAAAGGTTTTCAATTTTTGTAATATCGTTTGACCTGTATCTGTAGATCTCATGGAACTTATTATTACTTATTATATCTTATTATATCTTATTATATCACATCGGTGAAATATCTTGGTGTCACGATAGATTTACATATGCAACAACTTCTCAAAAAATTAAGAGGGTTTTTTCCGAAATTTAGATATCTCAAAGAATTCACGGACATTAGACACAAAAGTACAATCACATGGGGTAATGGGGGGTGTTAGTGATTGTTTTACAGAAAACGTAAATGTGGTTCAAAAATGGATTCTGAAACTAATATTTGCCAAGATACGTGAGTATAGCAGTAATATCTTATATAAAGAAGCTCAAATCATAGACATCAGACAACTTTAACAAAAATATGGTTCAAAAATGGATTCTGAAACTAATATTTGCCAAAGCATGTGAGTATAGCAGTGATCTCTTATATAAAGAAGCTCAAATCATGGACATCAGACAACTCAAACGTAAATGTAGTTCAAAAGTGTCACTATAGCAGTGATTTCTTATACAAAGACACTCAAATCATGAACATCAGACAACTTTTCTGCATGAAAATATTCTCATTCATTATGTTACAAGTTCATGAACATGCTCATAATACACTGAAGAATGATTTTATATTTTTACCCCGATGTGACAAAACGAAGTGTCAAATACCGGGCACCAAGAATATGTAATCCTGGTAGAATTCTCGAGACGGGACGTAATATTTTTAGTAATATAATAGATTATAAGTGAGTATTTGGGAAAAAAAGGTACCTCCTGATTATGTCATTTACCTCATGATTATGTCATTTACTTCATGATTATATCATTTACCGCAGTGTGATATCTACCCTCCATATAACTTATCAAAAAACTCAAATATAACTTTATCTGGATGTGTGATTATATCACGTACAAGCAGTTTGAACTGCTTCTGTTATTTTTTTGTTTATTTGTTTCTTACATGTGTTACATTTTTTTGTAAGATTTTATTTCATTACGCAAATAAACATTATTGTTATATACTTTCCTTTCCGAAAGGATATTGAGTTATTAAGTGCCTATAGAAGTAAGTAACCTACTAAACCTCATTTTTGAAAAAAGACTATCTTGTCACGGGGAGAGCGTATACCTATAGCTACAATTATACTATTAATGAGCTAGTAACGTTATTCAGACTATCTTACTTCTGATAATTTCTCAACAAAGGTAAGGATTACTTGAACAATTCTAATTTCACTCGGGAAAGTAGGAACTCTTTCGTATCGCGACACATCATACCATTCCAACATACAATTTTAAGTTTTGAATCCATCAAATAAACCTCTATGAAATGACTGAAAACAAAATTTCTGGGAAATTCAGCGTTGTGTGGAACAGACGTTTGTTAACCACTTGCCCGGGGCACTGATCGAAATTGAATTCCCGATATGTACCGACTCACAGTCTTGCCATTTCCTTCCTTTTGCTTCACCTATATTTAATTCCCGCCGATTCATGTCCCAAAGCTATAGCATGTCAAAAAATAATAGGTTTTATTTTCGTTCGAGAAAATAGGAAGCAGGTGTAAACGGTGGTTGGATATAAGACCTGTAGGCATATTCTCTCAACAAAACAGTGATGTTGAAAAGGTTAGTCAAAAAAATGCTGCCTCATCATGTTATGAATCGAGTTTCGTGAACAGTTGTTCATGAAATGGTTGGGGGAACATAAAGACTGATAGTTTTTGATGTTGAGATATGATTTTGCTCAGCAAAATAATAAATGGTCTATAATAAAAATTGTAGAAATACAAAAATTCAATAATACATTGATCGCAGAATAGTTCTGATCTATAGTTCATTTTTTGAAACGTTCTATCAATAGGAGCTCTTCTGGTGAGCAAAACCCTTGCAGGATCCTTCGCATAAATTCTCTTCATTTCCACCTGTTTTCTATTGAGAAACTTCTGTCACAAGAGTGCATTTGGAGAATAATTATAAATATTGAATAAGTTAATGTTAAATCATATTTTTCAAAATGCATCCATGAAAAAGTAGTTTTCATATTCCAGAATATGAAAAATAAAATATACGAAAAATATTCAAAATAAATACTATCCAAAATATATGTAAAATATAAGAGATGACCATTTACATAATGAACTTTCACCTTTAACGTTAAAATTGGATGAAAAATAACGAGAGGGTATTAACAACTCAATATGTAACTAATGTATTTCCCCTTATTAGACGTTGAAGGATGAAAAATATTTTTTTAGAAAAATTTTATAACTAGCATAATACTTGACTATAATGAGACATTTTTTATTGAAAAATAATAATTGTTTGAGCGTGAAGATCCCAGCGAATCACAGTTGATTACAAATGTTTCAAGTAGATAGAAAGTGTCTGTGAAAGTGTTCAGGAATATTAGAGGCAGTTAATTTCGCGTCGCTTGCAAGAACACAGTATTCCGGAGACCACAGCCTTTAGCTGAATTTGCGTCATGATTTGAGCCTGCCCTGCACCCGTATAAATTCAACTGACCCAGGAACCGAACGTGAATGACCATAGATAACTGCTCTGAAGCAGTTGGCATTTGACCCTTCGATGAGACACTCGTCAAATTCAACACTACAGAGAAGTACGGCAGCAATTGAATGAAAGAGAAAATAACGGAGAAAATAACCTCATTATTAAATACTTCAATGGATTTCCAAAAATCGTTAATTTTAACTAAATCAGGTACCCAGCTACAACTCGCATAGTCTCTCCATATACTACAAGAACGGTAGAGGATTAAAAACAAAAACAACCGCCTTTTATGATTTCGCATCCAGAGGTGAAATGGATATGGGCCTATCAGAGACTAATCATCAGCACGATGTGTTTAATCAAAAAATCTTTCCACCAATGTATAATGCATTCGGATGTGATCGAGATCTGGTAACCAATAATATTACGTTTTTGGATCTAAAAGACACACTACCTGAAGTTGATATTTATATAAATTATTTTGAATATCATTGTAGTTTGTATACCCAATTGTTGCTCCAATATTCACTATAAAATATTATATGATTTTCTGGAGAGCTCTAATTGTGTTACAAACGGAAATTTTCTATTAATTGGTGTCTTCAGTATCCCTATATATAATATAGACTTTGATTATACGAAATTTTAGTACATCCTCAACTCCATGCAAGCAACTGAATCTCAACAGTACAACTCGATAACGAATATTAACAATCGCAAACTGGATCTAGTTATAACCAACTGTGATGATTGTATATTCTCGAAATGTGATCAACCTTTTGTTAACAAGGACGTTCACCATCCTGCACTTTCTATTTCATTGAACTGTCATTCTCCTCATATCAGTGAATTTGCTATTAATTCAATAGTTGCTATTAAGTAATTTAATTTTCGCAAAGCAAACTTTCCAGCTATGTATGAACTGATCAAAACAACCGAATGGTGTGACGTTTCTGAATATACTGACGAGTCGGCATGTGATTTATTAAATCAAAAATTACGCATCATCTTTCAAATAGTTCCACTGATAACATCAAAAACACGTAAATTTCCGCAATTGTTCGACGCCGATGTTACCAACCATATAAAAAAAGGAATTAGTATATAAAAACTGTATCAAAATAAATTCTCGGATCTGAGAAAAACTGTCAAAACTAAAATAAAAGCAGCATATATTCAATTTACAAACTTAGCTGAAAATAATATTTTATATGACAGCTCGATATTCTGATCTTTCATACACCGTAAAATAGGTATTCGCGTATACCGGGTATAATGAAACTTGATGAAGAGGTATTTGATAAGCCTGGAGATATTGTCAATGGATTCGCCAAGTAATTCAGGAGTGTATAATTGGTTTCGGACGAGAACATGCTTCGTGAAAATTCTCATGATTCTGATTTAGATACATTAAACATCCCTCTAAAATTGATATTACCAGTGCTTCAAAAAAATTAAGAAATAAACTCAACGCAGGCGTTGACAATGTTCTTAGTATTTGTAATAGAGGACTGTAACGACGTTCTCCTATACCTAAAATGTATATTCAACTTAATTTTATCAACTTGTGCCTTTCCTGAGTAGAGGAAAACGGATTTGTCTGATATCAATAAAAGGCGACTCTGGCGATATTACCAACTACAGGGCAATTTCAATTTCATGAAACTTTTCTAAACTTTTGGAGATATGTCTGCAAAATATTATGTACTCCCATATTCAAAAAGTTATTTCTCCTACTCAGCATGGTTTCGTACATCAAAGATCATGTATGACAAATCTTGCATGTTTAAATCAATATCTCTGTACGTACCTTGAAAAGCAAAAGTAAATCGATGTTTATTTAAACTTTCAAAAAGCCTTCGATCAAATAGACCATTACGTTTTTCTCAGCAAATTGACAAAACTGGGACTCTCTAACCAACTGCTTACTCTAATTAAATCATATATAGCTAACAGAAAACAATTCGTCTAATATGAATCTTTCAAATCGGCCCAGAACTTATTTACATCTTGGATACCACACGGTTCGAATCTTGGACCTCTTTTATTTTTAATTTTTACTAACGACTCGGCCACCTCTTTGAATATTCCTAGTCTACTCTTTGCAGACGACCTGAAACTATATTATAAAATTGACGACATTACTGACTGCCAACTTGTACAACATGTATTGGATGTTATCAAACTTTGGTGTAATAATAATCGTCTACAAGTGAACGTATCCAAATATAAAATAATATCATTAACAACAAAAAAGCGAACTTCAATGTACGGTTATTCAATCAACAAAAATACAATCAACCGCGTACACAAGATAAAAGATCTTGGTATAACATACGATAGTAAATTAACATTTTCAACACATAAGTATAAGGAATACGACTGCTGATGCAAATAGGATGCTTGGATTCATTTACAGAAATGGAAAAATCTCCAAAAGTATTGCCACCTTAAAATTGCTATACTATGGAATCCAGTATACGACTAACAAAAAAACATCAATTAAGAGCATGCAAAGGAAGTTCCTAAAATACTTATGTCTAAAAGTTGATAGTCAATATCCCACCAGGGGCATCGATCATAACATATTGTTGAAACGATTTGATATGACTTCTTAGGGAAATAGGAGAGTTATCCTTGCTATAAAATTCCTGCATAAACTACCCAACAACAATATTGACAGTACGGTTCTTTTGCCCGAGATCAATTCCTTAGTCCCAAGAAGTGAAGGTCTGAAATTCTTTTACGAAGCATCACGCACAAATATTATACTACGATCACCATTGAATTTTATGTGCAGTAGCTTCAATGAAATCTGTGAACACTACGATTTTCATTTCGACTCTCTAAACGCTTTCTTTGGTATCTTGTATCCACAATCACTTTTAATAATACTATACATAACTTTTGTGTCAGTACTGTTAAATTGCATGATTTGTAACATTTTGTATTATATACTCAATTTTTCATTCCTCTTTTGAATTTCTACTTATACGAATATTTTATGTATACTTTGTTTTAACATTTACTTTCATACATTTTTATATTCCATAATTTTTAATATTTTATTTCATATATACTCTGTGATAATAGCATTTCCTGTAGTTGGGTTCTCCTGTTGGAAATAAATCGCTTTATTTTTCTAATATCAGGCGAAAAATCATCTTCAGCGATAAACTTCATTAATGGGTGGAATGGGTAGGTGAACAAACGAAATTGTTAAATTTGGGACATGAGTTCCAATAGCGTTCAATGCACCCCGAACAAGTCACTGTTTGGTGTGGATTTTGGGCTAACGGCGTCATTGATCCATATTTCTTTGAGAACTACGATGGATAGGCCATAACTGTTAACGACGAGCACTAGAGGTCGATGCTTACTAGCTTATTTTGATCTGAATTGGATGATCTGACAGCAATGACATGTAGTTTCTACAGGACGACGCCACATGTCACACAGCTCCTGCCAAATTGCTTATTCTGCACGAGCGATTTGAGAGCAGGGTCATCTCACGTGGAGATGATGTGAACTGGGCATCGAAATTGTTGGATTTGACCGTATTGGACTTTTTATTATGGGGTTTTCTTAAGTCGCGGGTGTATGTGAATGAACCACAAATCTAGCGGTCCTCAAAGCCAAATATTCCATCACATCGGTCAAATTCAGCTTGATTTATGTGCCAAAGTTATGGAAAATTATACATTTCGGATGTTCACTACCTAGAGGAGCCGTGGCGATGTTATATTTCATACATAATGACATCAATAGTTCTGTTAAACGATTAAAAAATGTCTATGATACCTCACACGTACTTTGTTTTGTTCTAATTCAAAGATAGGAAGTGCCCAATGAAAGACCATGTCGATAACATGTTTCTAGATTCGAATATTAGTCTTTTTTTGAGCAACTCTAGGTTCCTCATTTATTTTTTCATTCGCCTTCTGCAGCCATAACAAACTGCTCACAGAAGTTTCGTCAAATCATAAACCAGAAAGCAAATAATATCTCGTAAATGCCTGATGAAAAAGAACTACTTTCCAGCATGATCTGATATTGATTTATATCTGACAGATATATATGCAAGATACCTCACAGAGGTTAGTTTCGAAGATGTTTTTTGTTGATCCAGCGGCAGGACCATGCGGATATCATTCAAAATGAATACCTACAGACCTTATTCAAGGTATTACCTCTTATCAGTGCAGACCCAAACAGCAGTGTGCCTGGGACTCGATCGACTTCAATGCAGTTAGACGGCATATCGTTCCAGAATCGCAATATTGATAACCAGGTAGGTGTAATTCGAATAGGAGATTATCAATGAGAGAATTGACCAATTCTTCACCAGTTTTATTCGACTGCAGTTTAGTACATCTACATCGGCTCGTAATTCCCACTTACATAAAGGATTCGATGGAAAAATCTGCTCATACAAGTCGTCAACCGTCATACAATACTCATTGTTAAGAAGCAACAATGTTCCATTGATAATTAAGGTTAGGAAGTGTAGATTGAAATAGTATTGAACGGGGTTACAGATCTTTACTCCCACTATCAGTTCGAGTCCTAGTTATCTCACCTTAGGACTGTGGAAAAACTAATGTAATGAGTCATTTGCTGACACATCCTCTGCGATCAGAATTTGCAGATGTTTATCTTCATTGAAAGTTCATCAACCCAAATATGAGATTACGTGAAGTATTAGCTCCAATCAAAATTTTGGGATTTTTCACTTTCGCCAATAATACATCCAAATTAGAACCATCAGAGGTCAAACCTGATTCAATATTCATTTTTGATGCTGTTATGTGTGACAATCAGGATGTTTCTGATAAAAGAGTGATGAAAGAGAGAATGGGGAAACATTCTGTTTATTATCAAATATTCGAAAAATTCTGTCATAAAGTGAAAACACGTAGCATCAGTTGGAATTCCTCACATCAATAACGTATCACTAAAAAGGTTGATGAGGCAAGATGATATAGATTCAAACATTATCCGGGAAGTGACAAAAAAAGGATAAAATGCACTTGGTTTTTCTAGTACAGAACATGACAAATTTCCGCAATCGAGTCGATGATGATTTCACACTGCATATAAGTCACGAAAAAAATTTATGATTTCTATGAATTAGTGAAACAATTTTCAGTTTTGAAACGCTCTGAAATATATGAGAAATACATCCAAAAGAGTGGAAAAAAATAAATGGAAAATGGGTTTACTGTGGGAGGACAATGAAATAGAACTTACAGATTCAAAACCTACAGCATTCATAGATTACAATTCATTTAGAAAAATGTGTTAAAAATGCCAATATTTGTGCCCTTTCGGCGTAATTAATACTTTGGTGTTTGACTTTTGACGCTGCCTCTAAAATTAATGAAATAAGTCTCAATGATGTACTTCTTGAAGGTCTCAATCTTTTGAAGCCTCACTCAATGTACTCTTCAATTTCAGATTCGATAAATAGAAATCCACAATTAACATACACGATATGTTTCATGAAATAAGCGCAAGAGAGTAGGATGGAAATGTTCACAGATTTCTATGGCGAAATGATTAAAATGTAATTGAGGAATTTGAAATGGATGTAATCATTTTTGGAGCAAAATATTGAGCTCAATATATAATGAAAATGAATGCACAGGGCCATTCAGATAGTTTTGATTCTGAAGAAGGGGCTTTAAAAATGATTTGGTCGATTATTGAAATCCATAGCAGAAGTGGTTTCAAAATTCATAATTGGACAAGTAATTGTCTTGAAAATTCAAAAAAAACAGAAAAAAAAATAGGATATGGACATTGAAAATGACCTGCTATTACATGTGTCTTGAGATTATTCTGGAAACCAAATAACGAGCATTTCTTATTGAAAATAAAAAAAATAAAAAAATGAAATGAAAAAGAAGTACGAATAGGAATATTTTGAATACAATTATGTTAGTTTCTGATTCTTCGGGAATCATATGTCATTTAATAGTCATAGCCAAAATACTTTTTCAAGATATAGGGAGATCGGGGCTCGGATAGAATGACATAATGGATAAAGAAACATATGAAAAATACATAATTTGGTTGAAAGATTAGCCTCCCTTGAAATTTTGATGATATGAAATGCATATCACTTTTGTAAAGGCTAGATCAGTAATGGGTACTAGAATGTCTAAATGTATATAAGAAAGGACCTTGTTTGATATTTCACATATCTATTATTAGTCAGATTCCCGCACCCTTCTAAGTTGGACAAAAAGCGACTCAAGGAAGTTCAAACATTTTGTAGCATATAGAGTGAGTGAAATAACTGATTTATCCAAACTCTCATACCAGCATAGGTTTTTCACACCCTACAATATAGCAGATGAAGGAACTGAAGACTCATCAAAAATGCATTGAAATGAAGCGAATAGGAGGCCCGCCATTTTTTCCTTCTGAACTTTGAGAACTTCTTAGACAAATCGATAGAATCAATGGATTGTACAGAAAATAAATAAAATTCGTATACCTTAGTTATGCGTATGTGACACTGTGTTTATCAACAATGCACTTAAAAGAATCACTACCGGATATAATAAGACTTTTGTCTTAGTTGATTGGATTTTAGTTGGATTTTTTGCGTAGCTAGTCCAAAAACAGAGTTGACATTACTTTCGAAATCAAGGAATTTGGAGTGCTGAAAATATTTCGATACGTTCTGTTCAGTATCAAGACCTCACAGAAGATATAATTCCACAACGAAAAGGAAAACTGATTTGCAGTTCGAACAGGCTCTATCAGTTATCGTCGATGTTAGAATAGAAGGCAATTTTGAGAGTGATAGGTGGACTGGCCGTTGCAGAAATTGAAGAAACTGTAAAATATCCAATTATTTTGAACCCAAAAATTATCTTCTTCACCAAAATGCAGACTAAGTAGTTTTGATAGACCTTCTATACATACTGGAATGGACTACTTCGGTCCAATGAGACCTAGTGTTGGTAACGCTGATGGTAGCGCATAAAAACTTGATGAAGTCTTAGTCTCGTGCTCATTCATGAAAATAGTTCATAAGACAATAATACATTCTTCATATACAGACTCAGCCATAATGATACTGAGGCGGATGATCGCCAAAATAAGAAAGCCGAAAATGTTTGTTTGAAGGTGACTGGTAATGTTTCATGATGAATTTCACTGGTTCGGACTTCCATTGTCAAATATATAAAATGACTTGAAATCTCTGAAACAACTTAAAAAGAAGAATTTAAAATGAATAGCTGAAAATAAAAATTATATTAGGCTAAAATAACCTGAAATAGATTAATAGTGAAATAAAACACAAGTAGACATAGAACGATCAAACAAAAATTAAATTAACTTAACTTTCCATTTTCATTTTTATTTCTTTAATCGTTCTATTTCTACGTATATTTTATTTCACTATTATTTCATTACAGGTTACTTTTGCTTAATATAATTTTTATTTTCAGCTATTCATTTTCAATTTTCCTTTTTTAGTTGTTTCAGGGATTTCAAATCGTTTTATATATTAGACAATGAGAGTCCGAACTAGTGAAATTCAAAGCCGATAATAATTTCTTTCGATAATCGGATGATATCGAAGGAACCGATAACGAACTGACAAAATACCAAAAAAAAAATAATGAAGACCAATTGATTCAAAAGAAAACCATCGAAACTAATGAGTTTTATTCTACCTTCTGCAAGTTCACATAAAGATAGAAGTAGAAAGAGGTCTATTGAAAGTACAAAGGTAGCTTTGAAATCAACACTCGAAGATCGATTTGCCAAAGACAAAGTTTTGTCTGATGTGATAGTAGACGCAGAAAATAATATTAGAATCAGAGCCTCATTTCGTATATCTTTGGGTGCTCAAAATGATAAAGCGCCTACTTCTGATAGGAACTTCTAGTCCAACCAGAAAAAAAATAGAAAATATTTTATTATCAAGCAGATAATTTTTGGAAACGTTAGATATGATAATATTAACCAACTCTCTCGAAACGGACATTTTTTCAGAAAACTGAAAATTTGAAGATAGAAAATGTAGGGGGTTGAAGGGGGTTGTATTTGTCGTTTATCAGGGACAGTGTGGTAGTGTCCGAAGTGCAGATGTGAGAGAGGGAGAACAAATGTTGAGTATTTATTAATTTGTGGTAATGTGTTATTTCAATGTTTTTGGATACTTTGTATTTGGAAACATGAGAATTCGTTTTTGACAGTTGATTTAAATAATAACAAGAAAAATGACTGGAATTCCGATGACAGTTTTTCAGTCAGATAAGCTGGTTGCTTCATAAAATACAACAATCATGCGAAATCTCTTGAGTAGTCAAAAACAAATTGTTATTCATAATGATCAAATTGACTATTTGAAAAAAATATTTTTTTATCACAATTCTGGCAAAATCTAAATTCATTCAGTTTGATAAAAGCACTTTACCACACGTATTTCTATTTTATACGTTGTATCCATCATCATCATCATATTATCACTCATTTGCCTAAATATTAAATTTTATAAAATAATGTAAAACAACTTTCCTGAAAAGATATTAGCCAGTTGGATGCTCATCACCTATTTTTTTATATTTCAATTTCATATAATTTTTTCTTGTTGTGTTTCACTTTTAAGTGAATTTAGATGTGTATGAATTTCCATTGTTCCATGTTTGTTTTCTGTTCATTTCAGCAACATGCTCTTGTAGATGCTAGATGCTAGAGGGTGCAGGATAGAAAGTTATACATGTAACTTTTTTTAACACCGACTCATAACCGGCATTTTCAAGTATTCAGAAATGAAATTGGTTTGAAGATATTTCCACAGTCCACAAGATTGGACTGTGGAAATCACCGTAGAAAGTGACTCGCTCTGTTCGTAATTTTACCTGACTAGATAGTACGGTGGAGCGAGCCTACTCCACCGTGATATCAGTTTTCAGAAAAAAAAAGGGATTTGGCTGTCTACTTCTCCATCTCTATAATATGCGAAGGCTCTTTTCGTATGATCCATGATACGCGGAGAGTCATGGAATTAGGGACAAATTTTCTCATGGAACTTGAGGTTATCACTTATCCTACTGGTCACTTTTTAGCATTTGAATCCTATAAATATGGTGCTGCTTGGTGGCCACCAGCACGCTTTGACTCAAAGTGTGACGCGTCTCACTTTAGCGACTTTATATAATTTCGAAGTGTCTCGGAAAAGCTGAATTTGTTTTGAGGTGCCTATTGTATATACGAAAACAACGCAAAAATTTGATAAAGACGTGCAAATGAGACGAGTGAAACATCATTCAGTTTTTCGATGAACGTTCGGCGATCAGTCGAAGGGTATTTGTTGACTGTCAGTACTTCAACGAAAATTCGCATACGATACGTCTTGTTGTAGACATATATGATTTATTTTCGTTTGTAGGCTAGACAGGAAACTGCAACAGGGTTCAAATCACAAGTATATTGAAACACCAATTTCCAATGTTGATTTCAGGTGGAAGATGTTTCACAATACGGTTCATGAATTTGTGACGTATCAGAAAGGTTCGTGAACAAATTGCGGTCACTGCCAAATCCTAGCCTGCTGGCCCCAATACATTCCCCACCTGATTTGCATTTGGTGCGATTGGTGTTTAAACCACGATGACCAACTACGACGAGTTGATATTGGGAAGTGCGTTCCGCATGAAGGCGGTTTTCCCACAGCAATACAAACTGATGTTTTTTTTTGGAAAATCTTGGTTATTGCCGGAATTGTTGGGTGTTGTGAGGGTGTTGCTTTATTTGCTTCGTTAGGTTATAGTCGAAATTTATGTTGTTGTGGTTCAAGTGAGTTTTGATATTCGTAAGGAAAACGCACCTCTATGAGTAGTACGAAAGAGATCCGTTAGTAACACTACTCAAAGTGTCACGGAATTGACTTGGAAAGTGGGAGGTTTTCGGTTCGGGGAGAGTCTTTCGAGAGAATTGGTGAGAAAAGGTTGGAGAAGATTCGTCGTTACGCAATATTTCATTTCCAAAGATATCTGAAGGTTTTTAAAACCATCCTATGTTGGGGATTATCTGGATTTATTGCTGGATTGTAGTATGAGTGAGCTATTGTGGATTGTGAAGATGTCATTTCCTTGCTTTGGAATTTTAGGCAAATTACTCACTCAGCACACGATCAGGGGATTACAGCTTCTGATATAAGTATTTCATCATTTTATTACTCCTGGTTCATTAGAGATAAAGGTTCAGGTGGAAAACACATCGTTTGGAGGCCGGATTTGCTTCGAAAACTCTTTTGGAGGACCATACCTTTTTTTGAGAGAATGAGTCCAAATGCCGAGATCTAGTTGGAGAGCAGGGACACTTTTCTAAAAGTCGTGCTTACTGTTTTCAGTCCGAGCTCCATTTGGGAGACTGCTGATCCAAGTTCCTACCCCTGCACCCCTGCACGATTTGTTGGAGGTTCCAAGATCCAGCTATTCCTGTTCCAGACCCCCCCCCCCGGGGCATAAAGTAACCACTACTAATGGATCCATTCGCCTTCGTTCGCTCATAATCTGGTGTCTTCATCAAGGTATTAGTTTCCGTATAGTATAATTTCCCCTGCAGTATTTTTTTTCTATTGTATACAGCGTGACTCACGGTCGATGATTGGTTAGACGTTTCTGGAAAACGCAAAGCATGATTTTTCTGAAAATTTCACCTGTCACATTTCCTTACCTGTTCTATCGATTCAAAATATTTTCAGCATTGCGGTGTTGCCACTTCCATCAAAAAGAACTAGTACCTTTATTTTTTTAAATAGAATACCCCGTATATTATTACATTTTTGGAATCACTCTGGTATTTCAATACGTTTTTGTTAAGAATGTCCTATACCTATCTCTATCTGTTTTCGAGATAAAAAATAAATTGTGCTAAATATGGTACAAAACATAGCCTTAATTGAAATCAAGTACATCAGTACTCTCAATTTATAAAAAGTTGATATTTTGATGATAGTTTGGACAAACTTGAATTATTTAAATAACACCAAGAAGTCGACTCCATATCATACAGGGCGTGCTAAAATTACTATTATTTCCATCGTGCATAAAAGTAGTCAAAAGTTCATTTTTTGAAATGAAACCGCCTCTACATTACTAAGTGAATTGAAAGATGGTGAAAAATGCTTCAAGATAATATATCATGTCCCTAAATATGAATCGTTGAGTTTTCCCAATAAAGTCGCTTCTCCAAGAAACATAATTTTTTTTAGAATTTGGATTTAGATAGCAGTGGAATTATCAAGCTCATAGCAGTTTGGTTACTTTTATGAGTAATTTACAAATATTTATCGACGATGTTTCGAATCATCTTCCGAAATGAATGCAAATATCGATCATTTAAACGAAGTTCTTAGGAAATTATTCATTATACACAAAAACAAAGTGATCAAATTATTGCCAGAACTTATAGAAAATCCAACCAAATGTATCCTGAATTAACACCAATTGACGAGAGGAAGTTTGTAAGATTACTATGGCTCCATATTAAAAGCGCCTTCAACATTACCAAAACCTGTCACTTCAAATGAGGACAATACTGTTAACGTTTTGGCATATTTTTATGCATATCCAGAAGCTTCCATTCGCAGTGCAGAAAAAAATTTAGATGTATTACATGTTTCAGTACAACAAATTTTGAAAAATCACGGAATGCTTCCGTATAAATTTACCAAAGTTCAAGCTCCAGAAGACTTCGAACGTAGAATGCATTTTTGTGAATCCCTTTTGATTAATACACAGAAAGATCGGGAATTTTTGTCAAAAATAATTTGGAGCGACGAATCAAAATTTATGAGGGAAGGTATTTTCAATAGAAGGAATAAA
>WOGN01003369.1:0-15351 GCA_015342105.1 Leptinotarsa texana
TCCGTTGAAGATCATTTTTGATGATGTCTAGTTCCTTTTCGAGACCTTCCTTCGTATTACAGAGCCCGAAAGCACGGTCTAATAGAGTCTTGATGATTCCTCTCTTAGTCGATTGATGGTGATTGGATTCGTGGTTCAGATACTGTCCCGTGTGAGTGGGTTTTCGGTATACAGATGTTTTCCACTTAGTGTCGGTTCTCTTCACCAAAACGTCTAAGAATGGCAATTCGTTGTTGATTTCCTTCTCCATTGTGAAAGTGACGGAAGGTCTCATGCTGTTGATGTGTTTCAGGAAGGCGTCTAGTTCAGTATTTCCATGGTTCCATATTATGAATGTGTCGTCAACATATCTCAACCAGACCCGAGGTTTCTTGTGGGCTTCTTCAGTGCCCAGAGTTTCAAATCACTCCATATATATGTTGGCTATGACTGGTGAAAGTGGCAATCCCATTGGCAGTCCCTCATCTTGTGTAAAGAATTCGTCCTTCAGTGGGAAATAACAATTTCGTACACATCATCCTCGTAATTCCATAATTACTTCTATATATAGATTCGTTCTCTCTTTTAGGTTCCCGTCTTCGGATAGCTTTCTCTGTATGATTTGGAGTGCTTCTTCGACCTGAACGTTGGTATAAAGGCTTTCCACGTCGAAGCTAATTAGTTGGTCTTCTTGTGTGACTTCAATTGACCCTAGTAGTTCCACAAAATGCCTTGAATTCTTCACAAAAGACGATGCTTTTCCTTGTAATGATTGTATTATGGGAAGTAAAAATCTAGACAAATGTTGAGTAGTCGAATCTCTGGAGCTGATAATCGGTCTTAGTGGAACGTCCTTCTTGTGGATTTTGGGTAATCCATACAAGTGGGGGGGCTTACTATGGTGCGGTGTTAGCGATGATCTTTCCTTGTCCGAATTCTTGCAAACCCTACTTTATTGAAAATAATATCCTCACTGTGCCATGTATATACATCATGAAATCATTATTGGAAATTAAATTACAACTCTCTATCCTCCCGAAAAGTGGTGATAATCACAACTATAATACAAGATACGGTACTCGCTTGCAGATACCACAACATAGAACAACCCTGTTCGAAAATGCCCCTTCCTTTACAGGGGTTCAGTTATATAATAATTTGCCTGAGGATATTGCGAGTGCGAGGAATTACAGTATATTCAAAAACAAATTGATCAGTAATCAGTAAATGTTACTATAAAGTAGATGCATTTTTTATTGAGTAACTATGGTATCTGAATGCATTTTGAATGTATTTTAAATGCGTATTTTGTATTTTATGTATATGACCGGTGATAATTATCAGAATATTACTTTATTCAAGATTTTATACATACATATGCTGTGTTTTCTTTTTTTTTTGAATTTTTCAATATCATTAGAATTGTTACCTGACTGGAATAAAATTATTATTATTATTATTATTATTATATGCTCTCGTGGACTTTTATTCAGAACTATTCAAGATAAAAAATCTTACAGTACATTATCTGCATGTAACTCCAACGATATAGGCAACGCACGCCAAGATATATCTTGGTAAATTGTAGCCTATATGTTATTTTGATGTATAGGCTATATTTATGTATAGTTTTATTTACATCCGTTCAGTCGTTTAGGCGTGAAATAGTCGCAAACATACGTACATACATGCAACTAATTTTCCTTCATTTCCAGAATTTTAATACTAATATAAGTTACTAAAAGGATTTGAAGTTTTATAACTCCTATTTAAATATATGCAGGCGCTTTCGACTACTGGTTGTGCTGTCATCATAGAGGTTCTACTCAAACTGAACGTGCCAATTTCTTGTTCGTCATTTTATGCGGTCCGAACGCTTTTATGCAGGCACTTCAGGTACTTAAAGTAAATTTGCCTGTAGTTGGGTTACACCAGGTAATATTCTTTGTATTAGATCTTCTCTAGGTTTACTGTTTCTAGGAGTGTGTATTGTTTTGTGTGATATATTGAATGATAGGTCTTTTTGTGTTTTGTGTTTCAGTTTGTGCTGTAGAGACAACAAGAGCACTTCGTGGTTGAACATGTCTACCACAATTGTAGACGAAATGCTGAGCATAAATATCTGCAACCCACGGCAAAAAACCCGGAGAATAATTTTGACACGGTATCTCCTGCCTAGTCCTCTTTGAATACGTGAATACTTTGGGAAAGAAAGTTTTTGGCTTTCTACTACTCCATCTTGTACAAAACAGAAGGATGAATACTCTTCGAAAATCTGTAAATTCATCAACAACTATTTTGCAGGTCTGCAGGTTAGCAGGTCAGCAGGTCTTTTTGTGTTTTGATTTGTAATTGTTCCTCTATAAGTGAATTATGACTGTTAAATTTATGGATGTTTAAGTTTTCCCAGTTATCAATACAGTTTCCCTCATTGACTTGTTTTATGAGTTTTATGTTCTCTGGTGGTTGGAAATTGAGTTTGTATCATATGGCATGTGTTGCGAGGTTTGATTTATATATTATTGGGTTTATGTATGCCTTTTTGTATTCGTCGTACCTTTGGATTAGTTTTTTCTGGGTTTGGCCGATATAGAATTTGTTGCAGTCCGAGCATTGTATCCTATACACCCCGTTCAGGTTTTCGTGTTCTCCTTTTTCATAGCCGTTCATTTTTTGTGTTATTTTCATGTTTGGCTTGTATTTGATGTTGATTTTCAGGGGTTTGAAGATGTTTTTTAGTTTTTTGGTTTGGTGACCCACTTACGTAAATGCTGTCCATCGTTGTGTTGTTTTATCTGTTGGAGTTGTTAGATACCTGTTCTGTATTTTTTGTTCGATTCTGTTTTGTAATTTAATCTATTGTCTTTTGAGTGTATCCATTCTTGTTCGCTATTTGGTAAATGATTTTCCGTTCCTTGTTCCGGGCTTCCAGCTTTCCCTACCATATGTCCTACATACACAAAATTCATACTGAATAGGTACATTTTTTTTTACAATGCTGGAACCCCCAGAATCCCTTTTCAGTTGAATGTTCACCTTGAAATTCAAATTATAAATATTGTCGATTGAGTTCCAAGAGGTGGAACTAGGTTTAAATACAGATTCTGCTCTTTAACTTCTTTCCAGATTTCAGATATCTCAAATAGATTCGCCTCCTTGAACTTAAGTTTTGGTCTTGGAACTCAGATTTTCAATTGAATGGCACTCGTAAACCCGACTATTTTTATTCTGAGAATAGAAACACAACAAGAGACAGCATAACAACGCTCAAATCATAGATGTTCCCAGCTAGTTCGTCCTTCATTAAACATTCTGATCTCCTCCCGAAGCTCTGCGCCAAACTCGCTCGTCTCCAGCGATACCTTTAATTATCCAATTACAACAAATTACTTAACGCACTCCGAATATAAACAAATACAAGTAAATACGCAGTACCGTTATCGACATACTGCAAGCCGATTCACTCTGCCGCCAACAAGGAAACCGCGCCGGATAAACGAAGCCAACAGAAACGGAGAATCGGTTTGGTGGGAGTTCATACCTGTAGAGTTCACAGACAGCTTATTCCACAGCCGACTGCGAATGGACATATCGTGGAAGCCGCGCTTTTGAACCGTACGCGAGTTGATGAAAATGCGCGAATCTAGTGACTATAGCAGGGCACTTTTCTGAGGATTTTTCGAGCAGTTGGTGACTGATATCAACTTTGTCTTGTAGTGATTTGTGAAGTGGAAGTTACGAATTTTATTTTTGATTGGAGTTCTAGGAAGTTCCCGTTTTTTGAACAAGTTTTTGACAGGCTCTCAACATGCATAAAGAAAGGTCAGTGTTAGATGGTTTGATCCCGAATTCAATTTTGCTGAGCAAATAACTAGAGTTTTAAAGCAAAATTGGGAAAATTATAGGATCGCATGTTTTTTGACCAATTTAGGTACTTTGATGTATGAGAGAAATATTTTGAGATTATTTTCGGAGAAAAGAATCGAGCATATGAATTAAAAAATTTAAATTTTAGGATTCATATCATATACGCGTTGAAATACTGTGCATTTTTTTAATGTCCATCCCAATTTTATTTTTTGAAGGGTTCAACTCAAAAAATTGAAATTTGGGATAGTGAAATCAATGCAGGAATACTTTATTTGGAAGTTAAATTGACAGATGAAACTTTCAAGATGGCAACTGGGCGCCATCTTGGAAAAAACATAAATAGAAAGGGGGGTCTTGTTACATATCTTTTTGAAGCTCTTGACGAATACTTCAAAACCCTGGAATATGAAGTCAATGTCTTCTCCTTCTACAAAATGGCGGAACTTTCAATAAATTCCTGAAGACAAACACGTTAATATCGATATTTCTAGAAATATTCCCTTCAATCTGTCATATGGCAATTCCAACAAACCGATAAGGTTTGTTAAGTTATTTTTTTGCTGCTATTGGAGTGACACAAACCCTGACGTTTTTCGGGAAACATATTCCTACCCAATATCCAGAAAAAATCAACGTTTGGGCAGGAATATTGGAAAACCATATTATATTCCAACAAGATGGGGGACCACCACATTACTCCAGACAAGTAAGAAACTATTTGGATACTACTTTTCCCGGTCGTTGGATTGGCCGCCGAGGTCCTGCAGAACGGCCAGCTCGCTCGCCAGATTTGACGCCTTTTGACTTTTTCATGGAGCTATTTGAAGCAAAAGATGTACAAAACTGAACCTGCTTCAATATTGGATATATGGCAGAAAATAATAAATATGTGTAGAGAAGATATTAACGTTACTGTGTTCGAAAATGTTGGAAGTGAAATATCGGATAGGCTGTTCATATGTGAAGAAGTTTAAGGCAATCATTTCGAGCATCTTCTGAACTGACCTCAAGCTTATTATCTCATATTATTTAAAGTTCCGCCATTTTGTAATAGTTGAACACATTGAAATTATATTGTTGGGTTGTGAAGCATTTGTCAGGAGCTTCCAAAAGATGTGTCACAAGACCTCCTTTCCATTTAATTTCTTTCCGAGATGTCGTCCAGTCGCTATCTTGAAAGTTTCATCTTTCAATTTCACTACAAAATAAAGTATTCATGCATTAATTTGATTATCCCAAATTTCAATTTTTTTAAATAACCCGTTCAAAAAATAAAAGGTGGAACATTAAAAAAAATGCACAGTATGTCAAAGTCATTGAATTACAAAAACTATACTTACCTGACAAAAATCTTGATGTTAACAGCACTTGTCATGAACGCCGATTACATTTTAATCGGTTAAATACGCTAAGTGAATTTGATCCTTCTGAAACTCTGTAAAAGGTGCCCAGTCTTTTACTTTTTTCCGTTTCAATATAGTGAGGGAAAAAATCCAACACGATTTCCACTGTTGGTCTTGATGTGGAGAATTTTATGCCTAACATTTCTTCTACGGTTGCGGAAGATGACACTACCAAAGGCAAATAATATTACTAGTATCAGTTTGTGTTGTAAAGACAACAAAAGCACTTCGTGTTTGAAAATGTCTACCACAATTGTAGACGAAATGCTGGGCATAAATATCTGCAACCCTAAGCTAACAAACCCGGAAAATAGTTTCGACATTGTATCTTCTGCCTGGTCCTCTCTGAATACATGAATACTCTTCGAAAATCTTACGGGTGTAACTATTTTGTAGGTCTGCAGGTCAGCAAATAGTTTTCAGTAGGCACTGCTCTCATAATCTTGCAGGAGGACAGAAATTCTTGCAGGTCGGATCTGTCAGATATGAATCTCGACCAGGTTAATCATTTTCGACCGAAAAATGTTCCAACCCCCACCCAAAAGTTTCAGAATTCGTATAAAAATGGGAAATACATTTTGCAGGTCGGCGGAAATTCTTGCAGGTCGGGTCCCCCAGATATGAATCTCGACCAGGTTGCTCCTTTTCGACAATAAAAATTCCTCCCTCCACCCATTGAGTATGGAAAAATTTCACATTCCTCATTAAACTGAAAATAAACCTTGCAGGTCGACAGAATTTTTGCAGGTCGGGTCTGCCAGTTATGGATCTCGACCGGATTTTTCATTTTCGACAGAAAAAAATTCCAACCCCTACTTAATAATTTCACAATTTAAAAAAATTGAAAATACATTTTACAAGTCGGCGGCTATTCTTGCAGGTCGGGTCTCCTAGACATGAATCTCGACCAGGTTGATCATTTTCAACAAAAAAAAATCAACCTCCACCCTTTGACTATGGAAAAATTCCACATTCCTCATTAAACTGAAAATAGACCTTGCAGGTCGACAGAATTTTTGCAGGTCGGGTCTGCCAGTTATGGATCTCGACTGGAATTTTCAATTTCGACAGAAAAAAATTCCAACCTCCACTTATAATTTCACAATTCTTAAAAAATTTAAAATACATTTTACAAGTCGGCAGCTATTCTTGCAGGTCGGGTCTCCTAGACATGAATCTCGACCAGGTTAATCAT
Source organism: Leptinotarsa texana (assembly GCA_015342105.1). NCBI lineage: Eukaryota > Metazoa > Arthropoda > Insecta > Coleoptera > Chrysomelidae > Leptinotarsa > Leptinotarsa texana. Next base: position 6,448 of record WOGN01003369.1, read on the forward strand.
TTTCGACAAAAAAAATTTCAACCTACACCGTTTGAGTATGGAAAAATTTCACATTCCTCATTAAACTGAAAATAAACCTTGCAGGTCGGGTCTGCCAGTTATGGATCTCGAATGGATTTTTTATTTTCGGTAGAAAAAAATTCCAACCCCCACTTAACAACTTCACAAGTCGGATATTCTTGCAGGTCAGGTCCATCAGACATGAATCTCGACCAGGTTGATCATTTTTGACAAAAAAAGTTCCAACCTCCACCCTTTGTGTATGGAAAAATTCCACATTCCTCATTAAACTGAAAATAAACCTTGCAGCTTGGCAGAAATTTTTCCATACTCAAAGGGTGGGGCTGGTCGAGATTCATGTCTGGAAGACCCCATCTGCAAGAATTTCCGCCGACCTGCAAAATGTATTTCCAATGTTTTAAGAATTGTGAAACTTTTGGGTGGGGGTTGGATAATTTTCTTGTCGAAAATGATTAACCTGGTCGAGATTCATGTCTGGCAGACCCAACTTGCAAGAATTTCTGTCCTACAAGATTACGAGAACAATTTGCTGACCTGCAAAATATTTAAACCCACAACTTACAGTTACAGGTTTGCCCTCAAACTGGAAAAACATAAAATACAATAATAACAATTTTCAACATAAATGTTGAATAACATTTGAAACAAACAACAAGAGTAACAAGAATTTTTTTTTCAAATCATCTTTCATTAATTTCTAATGTCCGTTAGAATTGTTGATGAATAAATTGAATTCGCATCATATGCAACGATTTTAGTTCATAGCATCGGAAAAGTTTCAATTCAGATATAGAATTAATATAGATGAGAAACATTACCGGACCAATAATGAATCTTTGAGCAGCATTAAAACTCATTTTTATTCTCATTGTCGTTTCCAGGTACATCAACTAGTACATCAACATAATGTATAATAAAAGTGGTAAAAAAACATGATATTTCACCGCGGTGTAACGCTTACATCCATCAATTTACTCAGGTAGTCAGTCATCGATATTGCTTAAATTCAATCGATCAAACTCACAGGAAGCTGCACACTTGTTAAAATATCATCCACCGTTTTTAAGGAAATATATACCACGTTTGGTACAAGTTCCTTTTTTGTCTTTCTACTTCTCCATTGATATTTATATTGAAGATGAGCAATTGCAAAATAAAGACAAACATAAAATATATCAATAAAAATTCTTCAGGAAACGAGTGGGACAAACCCTTCTTAAGCAACTGGTCCTCCATACGGGTATTGAATTTAATAGAAACACTTTTTCTACCCCAACTATGTACGATGACAACTGACATACTTATATAAAGATTTCTTCGTGTAGTTTATGAGTTATGTCAATTTTATATTATGTGGATTTGTGAGAAATTTTGAAACTTGTAGAAAGTTCCTACTTTTCATACCAGTCTTAAGGCAGATTCCTGATATTCATAAAGGAAGATCGATGTTACATTTGCTGAACATCTTCTCATCTACAAATATATTCTATTCAATCGAAGATCAGCATTTGATAGATGGCTTGAAAATAATGAATTGTCCACGTTGCTCATTGTTATAATAATTTGGTATATTTTTCATCTATTGATTGAGAAATACTCCACTTTGTCGAGGTAAATGTTGTGTTGAATCACTTGCGGAAATTAACAGCTGTTCACCCTACGAAAGATATATAGTTGAAAAGCCAAATGTCCAGGTGTTTGTTTGTATACATTTTATAACTTAGCAACACCACCTACATTGTTCAATGTGAATGACCTCTCATGTGAGTGGGCTAGTTGCGACATTTGCTGCCGTAAATGAATATGTTTCGATAGTTTGATCATTCTATGATAAAAACAATACATTTTATGACACAAGTGATCTTTGGAAAAGTTCAATTCGATACATATGAAATGAAAAGTGGTTAACACCATGACTAGTACCATCAGAAATTGTAATAAAATGGTTCAGAGTTTCGTGGCCGAGTTTGAAGTTAGGGTTTGAAGGCCGTGGAACCAGAGGAAGAACTGGAACTTCGTCAAGTGACCTTGAGCTCGAATGAATACAGTGTACCCGAGATGAAACTGAAGAGTTTCACGGTTCAAAATGGATAGGAGGCTCGGATGGTTGCACGTGGGGTCACAAATATAATTAGAAAACTCGTCTCCAAGAGATCCAGGGCAACAAGGCTGAAGGAAACTGACAGAAACTGCACACTAGGCCAAACGGACAAGTCGGATGTGGCGGAACACGGACTCAGTCCAGCCGTACACGGACCACATATTTGCAGTTGAGGCAACCACAACATTGTGGTCACGTTGACTACACTTTGCGGTTGACCCAACCACATTTTTGTGGTGGACTTGCGGTCATAGAAAACGCACTTGCAGTTGAGGTAACTGAGGCAAAAATTGAATGCTGTGAGACCAATATGACCAAAGTACACCACGGTGTACGCGGGTATGACTGCAAGTTTGTGGTTGGTGTACGGCGGATGCCGCGATGACATTTCGGCGGAGATCAGCAGCAAGTTGAATGCATACGCCCGTTTTGACTTTTGTGAACGCCCGTGTACGTGTAGTACAGTATTTATTATGGGTGGCTTGAGTTCGCTGGAACTCCACTGCAATTGTTTGGTCGATCCGACTGCAAAATGTGGCTCGTGTACGGGCGCTCTCAGTGAAGGAAACCACAGGCTTCTGTTTGAAAATACGAAACTCATTGTCCCCAACCAGGTATACGATAGCCGACAGATACGGGAGGTAAAAGAGACCACAAACACACGGATAATTTCAACACGAAAGAAGAAGCTGTGAACCTGAACCAAATATGGAATTCCATACTAGTAAGTCAAGAATACCAGGTAGAGGTATTATCCCACCAGACAATCTGAGTCGACATAAACACGCTTTATGAAATTTATCTAATCCAGGTACAGGTACTAGCACTACAAACTACCCGAGTCAACATAAATACGCGTTACGCAGCCCTAATGTTTAGTCATCGGTGGCACTGAATTTATTGGAAAACATTGGGAAGAAAAAGGAATATCTTATTAATTTTGTTTGTTTTGGATTCATTCTACGCCAAAAGTTTCGGTTTTACGATTTCATTTCTAGTAATGGATGAACTCAAAAACTATTTGGACGAAAGATGAAAGTGAAACCTCTGGTTTGGAATAAATTCGAAATAAGCACTTTTTCCTAACACCAGAATTGAAATACATTTCTTGACGCCTGTTTCACCAACAAAGTTAGCGTTTCTGGAGATGATGAGTTCCAGACTTATCCTTAGGTATTGAAACGCGCTTAGAGAAGAGTATTGATGTTTTGGTGTTTTGCTGTGTTCTACTTGGAGTGGAACACAGCAAACATAGAAGTAATAACAAGATTTGGGGACAAGGGGGATTATGCCCTCGTCTTTGAGTCATGTAAGTACAAATCTAAATCTGGAGATCTGTGTGGCCACTCTATAAACGGACGACCTCACAGCCCTGGCATAATGAACTGAACACCCATCTAACTGGACAATTGAATTTGATCGTTCATTGATTGGCAGCTCGTGAATAGCATCCCAAAACTCTGTGTTTAGAAAATCTAGAAACCTCTGCGCATTAATGTTTTCCTCAAAAAAGAAAGGACCAATAATTCGTTTGTTCAATATTCCACACCATACGTTAATTTTTTGGGAATACTGGCTTTTACAGTTTATTACCCAGTTAGGAATAACCGCTGCCCAATAGCGACAATTCTGTGATGACACCACTCACACGGAACAATATCTGAACGATATCTGTGATACAAAGGAAGGTCTCAAAAAGGATCTAGGCATCATCAAAAATGACGTTCAATGGAATGGTTACTTTAAAGTGATGGTGGAACAGACTATAGCTAGAAGACAGCATGAGCCTCACAAGGGAGAGAAGCCGCCACAGCAGTACCACAACCTGCTTCATATCTCGGAACACTGTCCGTAGCAGCCTCACGAAAACCAGGCCACCAAATGCGAACCGCGATTCCACGAATTGCATTTTCCAGATACCCTGTGAGTGCGGAGAATCATACATCGGTGACAGTAACAGGCCATTGAAAATTCGCATTGCCAAGCACAAGAAACACACATAGCGTGAAGTAATCAGCAAATCAGGAATAGCAGAGCACGTTTGGACTCGTCAACATAACATCAAGTGGGCTCAAGCTGAAATCATCCACAAGAAGGAACACTTGTTCAGGAGAAAATTCAAAGAAGTCGCATATATGTTGTTCAACAATGCATTTAGCTACATATGGGAGCCTCCAATCAAGTGGAACAGGACCAACTCCCACCAAACGGTCATCTTTCATCAAAACCAATGAAGCGTAGATAGGGACGAGGGGCTAGGTGAAAGCACTCGAATGACCTATAAATAGTCACATTTCGGAGGAATAAGACCAGTCTCTCCCGTGAAGGGCGGTACTGATGTCTGAGGATTTCATACCGACATCCCTCCAGTTATGAATCATTTGATCCTTCTTGCGGTCAACAATGAGCCAAAAGGTTAGGGGAGCTGAATAAAATGAAGACGACAAACAGAAATAAGACCATTTATCACGAAGACGATTGTGGATACCAACAATCGAAACTTCGTGATGTAACTTGGCTTGAAATCTTTCAATTTTTAATTTTCATTTCTTGTTATTAGTTCAATTTCCAATTTCCAAAAATTGTTCTACAGCGCCATCTTGTGGCGCTGTAGTTTAAAGTAGTTTAGTTTAACATTACTTTTGAGAATTTTCTCTGTATTACGTTTAATGGATACAGGTAAGTTTTGGATACTCCTCCACATCCTATTAGGCAGTATGTCAGATGACTTTGTACAAGACTATAATGAACTATTTATTTTTGTTTCAGGTCCAATCTGTTGTTAAGTTGGCGGAACTTATAAATAATAGTTCTTAATTTTTCACCTAAATAATTTATATGGAAGTTCCATATCAAATGAGAATCTATTAAAACTCCTAAGTATTTTATATTTGTCGTTGAAGATATTCTGAATGTATCTTGAATAGTTACGAATTGATATTGTGGCAAGGAAGATTCATAATTACAGAAAGGTAAGAAAAATGTCTTGTTGAAATTTAAGGAAAGTTGTTTGTATTCAAACCAATCTTTAATCATTTCCAGGTCCTTTTCTGCTTGTTCTTTGACCTCAAGCCAGGTTTCACCAGAGTAGAAAACCGCAGTGTCATCTGCAAAACTAGTTATTTCACCTGACGATGCTGTAGAAAATAATTGATTCACATATATACAGAATAGTACTGGACCTAAAACCGTTCCTTGTGGTACTCCATATCCAATTTTCCTTTCAGTACTGTTTATATTTTGAATTCTCACGATTTGTTTCTGATCTGTCAAATATGATTTTGATAATTTGATTGCGTTCCCTCTTATTCCAATGTTCTCCAGAGTGGCTAATAGTATGGAGTGGTTAACTATGTCAAAAGCTTTTGATAAATCGATGAAAACTCCTATTGATGGTTTGCTTCTATCTAGTGCTTTGTATATGGTATCAGTTAGCTGCAATATTGCATTTTGGGTGCATTTCCCTTCCTGAAAACCAAATTGTGATTTTGATAATATTTTGTGTTTTTAAATAAATGGATTTAGTCTGGATTTAATTAAGCCTTCTATTATTTTGCTGAAGTTTGTTATTAATGAAACTGGCCTATAGTTAACCACTTCATCTCTGTTTCCACTTTTATATATTGTAGTTACTATCGATGTTTTTAAGCATGATGGAAAGTGTCCAGTTTCTACAGCCTGGTTGAAAATATGCGTTATCGCATATTATCAATATTATCGTAAATGCTAAATATAAACGTAACAATACAACATATCAAATCAAATACACGCAAACTTACTTTTCCATCCTAAAAACTTTGATGTGGTCTACAGACACCATTCGTTTTCGCAGAACTGTCAAATGTTTGTGGATGACAGTTATTCAGGGTTGCCATACAAACATTAAAATAAAATTATGGTAGAATTTTGGTAAGTGGTAGAAAATCACATCGGCTTTTTCAAAGCCTGACTCTTTCATACACACTTTCCCCTAGAGTGAATATTCATTGAGCTTCGAAAACACACGACATGGAAACCGACAAAACTTTTGAAACAACCTAATATATTTCGAAAGTCATTTTTTTCTGTCATGTAAACACACCACAAAAAAAAGTTGATCGTCGTGTTCGTAATAATTACGAAGTCACTTGATTGTTTTCTCGTTCCAAAGTTTTGAAATACTTGGATGTGAAAATACATATAAATAAAACATATATCATGAGTATTTCTGTAAGAAGGCGGTTCTTTCAGGAACTCCCTCCCACTGTGAATACCAGCGTTGGTCCCGCCCAAATCACCCACTCGAGTTGGAAATGAATTTTGGCTCAAGTTACCTGAGAAATACTTTAAATAATCCTCAGAATAATCAATACCAGTTTCTGCAAGTAAAACTTATAATGTTGGTGCTCCTACCCAATGAAAAGCAGAAAAGCTGAACACCATAGGTACGAGATTTTTTAAACAGCTGCATTATAATTTGCAATTCAGTTCAGGTCTCTTTTTTACGTCTCGGCCACTACTTACTTTGAAATATATATTTATTGATTCCCGTTCGATATCGATATCTAATGATTGACTGAGTATGGGTCACTGAACCGTTTTTTATGAAGCGTACGAACACAAGGACGACTGCAAAAGACGACTGTTGAAAAAACAGTTTATTATCTACATCTAACAGTACCTATCTACAAGTTTTGGTGAATATTAAAAATTATTTTCCATAATAACAACATTCTATTTTAATAAATAGGGAATGTATGTTAGCACAACACTTCCGAACTGTATTATTTGAATGTTTTCTATTTGCAAATGGTCTGTGCTCATACACTTTCTGTTTCAGATAACCCTATAGAAAAAAAATTATAGGAGATAAGTCCGGTGATCTTGGTGGCCAATAATATTTCCCATCACGTCCTATCACTTTGCCCCTAATCATCTGACTGAGATACTGTTTCACTTCTACCGTTTGGTGGAACCGTGCTCCGTCCAGCTGATACCACAAAAACTCATCTAACACTTAGAGGCAGATTATCCAGCGACTGATTCATAATAAAGTTTCTGTACATGTCTGCGTTCGAATTTTCTCTAAAAAATATGGTCCAATTAATTGTTTATGTAATAACCCGCACCACACATTTGTCTTGAATGAATACTGGACAACCAACGACAATTTTGGGAACTAACTGTTCCGTTCGACGTGAAAGTTTCCTCGTCTGTCCATAAAATCCTGTAGGATTGAAACCAAAATGAAAATCCTACTCGAATATCGAAATATCTTTCTATAATATCAACTTTGGCTCATAGGGATTGAATTTATTTTTGTGCAAAATTCTTCTCACAGTTTCTCTGTCAACCTCTGTATCTTCACTAATATTGGTTTTTTCGTTTTCAACAACGCTCAAACAAACATTGAGCTGTTCTTCATCATACTTCACTAGATTATATGGTTTCTTGAAACGATTATCCACAGAGCCAGTTTCTTTTAATGTTTTTAATATTCTTTCCACGGTACTGAAGTGAATGTTTCTTCCTGGATGCCGGTGGTTGAAAATCATCTTGATATGGCACATTCTCACTATATAAAAGAACGATTTCCACTTTGTCTTGTGTGGATAACATTGCAAATAAAACTTATTTGTGAATTATAAATGTACGAAAATCCATACACAAAACAACTCGATTCAATAAACGCAATAATTTGACATTTACCAAAAATAAAAATTTGTATCAAAAGCCTACTAAGAGAAAATTTTATTTCGATTTGATCAGTACCTACTATTTTCTTCCCAATATGATGCATGGATCTTGTAATGTTTAAAATCACGAAATTTTATATCATGTTCAGTACAAATCGCTAGAAGTCTTTTGGATACTTATATTTGTTTACAGAAAAGTATGATATTTCGGGTTAGTTTGTAACTGAATTATGGCCAGAAAAATGATCAATATGGAACGTTTGGAACTTATTTAAATGAAAAATTCCCGATTTCCCGTGAAGAACCAAACTGATTCGATTAATACGCCTTTTCTTGGTCCCTCCTAAAATAATCATTTAAAAACAGTCATCAATTAAAGGCACTGTTCTTATTAAGGTCCAAATAATTGTCACCAAGATCCGAAATGAGAAACAAAACTATATGCAGCAGCAACTTTCATAAAAAACAAGTTACTAATTGAAGATATGTTCCTACATGACATTTTACAGGAAAATTTTAAATCCTGTTCAAAATCTTATTCAGTGTGGATTTCCACTTGAAAGTTTAAAAAACTGCCACACATTTCGCAGTTTTGTAAACTCTCAAGGGGAAATCTTTCATAAGCTATCGGTCAGTCTTATCATATCTTATCTATCAGTAGATAAGCTTGTCATCTTGGCAAGGACCACGTCGTGAAAGGTAGCTTGTAATTATCCTCCAAAGCACGATGGACGTTGTTCACAGTTGGTGCCTGAAGGAGCAGATGTCTGTCAAAACCAGCAAAACTGTGATAATCCCCTTGACCAGGAAGAGAAAATTGGACGATCTAACGCCACTTTTCCCCAATGGTGAGGTCATTCCATTTGGAACGGAAGTGAAATATCTTGGCACCTGGAACGCTCACTTGGAAAAAGTTTTACACATGAAAAGACTGTCCCTATGGACATTTCCATTTATTCCAATACGTAAAGTGTACATTTATCAACTATTATAAATTATTGATAGCGAAGAATACCAGTAAGAGACAAGGACATCTAGACATGAAATGCCTGTGCTATGACCCAATCTCAACTGCTTTCTTCATATAATTGTACAATAAATGTTCAA
>WOGN01003370.1:0-15351 GCA_015342105.1 Leptinotarsa texana
GCACTGATTATAATTCACTTAGAATACTCGCTTGCTAATCTTACTACTCTCTTACTAATAATGATCTCTGCCGAAGGAACTCGCCGGTTATATAGTACGATCGATGTATCTCGAAATTCTAGATACATCGTTGGAATTCCTTTCTATAATTTTCCAGTTAATCGCCTAAGGAGGCAACATGCGTGTGACGTCAGGCTCAGGTAGACGTCCCTTCGTCGAATTTGGTCAGCGGCGGCGTTAGATATTTCGTAACAATATTATTCTCATGTACTCTCCTAAGAAAGTCTACTGGTGTGAAATCGGATATTCAGCTGGTTACTCTCTGAAAGTTTTTTCAATTCCTTCACTGGGCAAATATTTTTCACAAATATTTGCCCATCAAATTTTTTGTATAAATCTAGCCAGTTAATTGACTCTAGCCTCAGAAGCCAACTGTCGTATTTCTCTAGAAGGATATATGGCAGTAACAATCTTTCTCTGGTTCAATTTTGTTTTTGAATAATTATTTTTTTGGATTCTCAATGAAAATAAGAAATAACAAGGAAGTTGACTGGCAGAAGCTTCAACGAATTAAACAAATCTATATTTGAATGTCTGAACCAATGTTTCAATTATCTTTTCTGTTGACCAGTTGTCGTCCCCATACAAACGAATAACTACAGAAGTCGAGACTGAAGATAAACTTGGTCTCGCCTTCAGGCGAGATTTCTAGAATAGGCCGGCGATCGTTCAACAGATGTGATCTAACCAACATTCACATAGCAGTAGACTGAAAACAAGAAAACAAGATTTTTTTTTTTTCAATAAACGAATTGATATTTTTGAAATATACTTTAAGGATCAGATAGCATATCCTCAAACTTTTTGAATTTTTCCCACACTTCTGGTAGGTTGTTTTTGTCTAATGACAGTTTCTATTCTCCTACGCATGTGCTATTTCATCAGTAGATGAATTTTATTCACTTTTGATCAAGGCAATAACATTCATTGAATGAGTTATTCAACGGCAGGTTGTTTATCTTCCACTGCCTGAACGGATGTCTGCTTCCATGTAGCCCCGCTGGATATGGGAATGACAGAATCACTTGTGGTTCTGTTGTACCTACACTGTCTCTACGGAACCTTCGAGATACCGGGCACCCTCTCGTCGTGGCATCGCCTTGTCACGGTAATGCAGGGTTCTGCCGTGATTGACCTTCTTTCCCTAGCTACTCGTGGGACTCTAACTGACCTCCCTATAAATTCAGTTGAGGAGCGAGTCTACAGAAGAGATGGATATCGAAATAACGTCTCCAACTAACCTTCCTGTAAATTCAGTCCAGGAGCGAGTTTACAGAGAATGTTGTTGAGTTTACGACTTCAACTGACCTCTCTGTACGGACGGCGTACGCAAATTCTTGGACGGCGTACGCAAAATCTGTCTCAGTTGGAGAAACAAATCCCCCATGAGCAGGTTAGTAAACGTTTGCGCTCAACTTATGATTCAGCAAAACTAGAGGCGAACAAGCCCTGTCCGGTTGAATCAAGGGCATCGTCAGGTGTAGCTGACGTGCAAAAACCGTCATATGGAAAGGTTGTCGCGGGTATCAAGGTGAGAATCTTGCACCTTGACTATTCGACTACCTTATTAACGATGAAACAGCAGAGCATATACTTTGTGCCTGCCCCACTGGAGACCGAATCAGGTTTTTAGAGTTTGGCAGAGCCGTATTCTAGACTCTACGATGTCTAGCAGGCCTTCTTACAGGCCACTGTCATTTGAATCATCATATGCAGAGACTTGGACTGTCAGGAGACAGCGTATATCGCCTCTGTTTGGAAAACAATAAAACAGGAGAGCACATACTTGGTGCTGGACCCGCTGGAGACCGAATCAGGTTTTTAGAGTTCGGCAGAGCCTGAAAAACCACTCACCATACAAAGAAAATGGCTTCGTTAAGAAGCAGGGTTTATTTGGTCGAGTGTGAATAGGTGTGAGCCACAATAAACCCTTACGGGTTGTGATGAAAGGTTGAATAGACCCACTCACTCTGGACCAACCTAATCTAACCCAATCTAAGTTATTCAACTCTCTCATTCTGAAATCTCCCTTTTTTTGTCTAAGTTGGAATATTGGCAAATATTGAAGACGTTTTCCTTTCAAGCAACTTCGTTTTCTTTTTTTTTTGGAAATACTTTTCCAAACAATTTCGTGTGGATAATACTGAGCCTATAGAGCACTGTTCTAAATTACTCTAAAAAATTCCTGATATCCTCACATGAACACAGACTCCGCATCTTTTGATAAACTGCTCTTCTGCGTATAAAATAATATTCCTGGGGGTGATAAAACGATATATCTTTTCCACGACAGTGAAATGAATTACAGTTTCACTTCAGCCCCAAAAAATTACTTCAACTCGTTGAGATAACTTTGAGTTAAATTCAATTTAGCGTACCACGAATAACTTTCAAGAAAATGTCACTATGAAAATGGACACGGCAGTCTCATGATGAAAAAGAGCGCTAACTTTCAGGCAAAACGTATGTTTTCAATAAATGTGTGTGGTCTATTTACAAATAATTATCCGTAACGTAACAGCGTTATAGTACAGCTAGAGAAGACGAAGAGTACTTTTGTATTTTTATCTGTATCCGTACTGTAAGTGGCCGTACAGGCCAAATTACCATTTGTTGATTTTTAGACGTAGTATCAAAATGATAATGGTTATGCACAAAGACCAGAATTTTCTTATGTTTCGTAACGAGCCGAACAGGTCGGTGTTACGAACAACCATTGAATGCAACGTTATTTCATACATAGACACGGTACGGAATGACTGATACGGAAGCCATTGGTTACGTTTACCCCATTTGACAATAATTGACTGTACTGTACAATGTAATTCAACTTCATTTCACAGCTACACTGACAATACAACACAAAAACTTTAACTGAATCTTTACGTAACGCACTTTCAACTAGAGTTCACATCTGCCTGTTATTAGTGTTTATATATTATTATGGAAGTTTCTGGAAGCCGCTAGAAAAGTCTGTGGAAGTGTCTCGAAGCGACGCGACATCTGTAGCGATCGAGAAAGGCAAGTCGAGTTGAGTGCGACCTTGGCAAGTACACAATCAATGGATAAAGACCAGCGGCGGTTGACGTTAATAATTTTAAGGGATAATCTACAACACTATATGGACACCCGTCTTTTACGTGAACTAAAATATCGTAATTTTTGTGCTCTCTCATGAAATGATATAAAGGTACTTAGGCATTGCCTCTGTAATGAAGTACAGCTTCACTTCAGCTTCAAAAAATTCTTTCAACTCAAATTTGGTTCAGGATACAGAGAACAACTCCTAAGTGAATTTCACAAAAAATTTCTGTAGTGTTTTAATTGGATAGTCTTTAGACACTTTTTGATCATGGAATGTTCCTGCCCCGCCCCACGACGAAGGTTTCATACTTTCAGTCGAGCCGCGTTGAAATTAATCGAGTTCTAGGCACTAACAGATTGAAAAAGCTCCATTTTGACTTTTGCAATGAATAGAAATGAAAGTTTTTCTGAACCCTTCAAAAAATTACCATAAGTTTCATCCTGAATTGCAATGTTTGTTGGTTTGAACCAACGAATGGTAACTAACCCCCAACAACCCGTTTGCTTCGGGTGTACGAACGCCATGAAACAGAAGAAAGTGCAGGGGGTAGAATCAGGTGAATACCGTGGCTGAGACATGACTACAGTGCTGAGTAACTGGACGTTTTCTTCGTATTGCTTCTCGAAGGCGACGTATTACTCCAGGATAATACAGCTTTTTAACCGTATGACCATGTGGCAAGAAGTCTTGATGCAGTATGCTACGGTAATCGAAGAAAACAGTGAGCAAAACGGTTAGTTTTCATTGAACTTTTCTTTTTTTTTTTGGTTTTGGCTCTCCTGTTCTCTTCCTTTGGAATAATAGGACTTTGGCTTCGATGTTATAATCATATACCAATAATTTGTCACCAGTTATGACCGTTCTGAGAAAATCTGGATCGTCATCGACGGAATCCAACAATTTCTGGACGATGATCATACGGCAATTTTTTTATTAAAATTCAGCAGTTTTGAAACAAATTTTGCTACCACACGCTTCATGATGCATGGTATGAGCCAACAGACATGCCGATATACACAGCAACATCTTTAAAAGTTTTCAAATAAATTTCTCCATTCTCTATAATGAACATTCTCATTATTATTATCTCATTGTGACCATTCCTTTCATTAAAAATAAGTGATAATTCCTTATCTTTTCTATTTACCTTCTCCAGGTGAGTTCTTTATATGGCATTGATCAACTATCATTACATTTTTCTTCCTTTTATTGTAGAAGTTCAAATATTAGCATGATGAACCTATATAGGTTCGAAACATGTTCAAATTGAAGGTTTTATCGCACTAACATCCGATGATGACATTGAATTGAGGAGACGACTGCACTCCTCTTTGAGATACAATGGACTTCTACCAGAGGTTATCTTTAATAGTAATTCAACGATCCTTCATATCAAGTTTCTCCACTTTTCCACCATTTTCATCGGTTGTTGATTTTTTTTTATAGCAGAAAATCGTCGAACAACCCGTGTGTTGGGCTACCTATCGGGTGCGTCCCCAGGTGGCGTATAGGGGAACGGCCAGGGACTGGAGGCCCTGTCCGGGAAGCTAAGGTCAAGGCCCTGTCCGGAAGAGTCACCGGACTCCTGGTCAGTGGCAGAAATAAGTAGGGTCTAAAACCCCCCAAAAGCCTTTGCAAAACATGGTACCGTGGGCCAGCCTACCTACCTAAGGTGTAAGGAATCGTGCCGACAGATGATTGGCCGCAGAGTGATATGCGGTCACGAATGATCCACTTGGGAAACTGCGCGAAACCTCATTGTATTGGTAATGCGGGTATCTGTCAGAGCCAATACTTCCCTTGCTTTTCGTGGAAACACACATATATGAAACAAACAAAACAGACACAACAATAACCAATCTCGAGGCTGGACAGAAGTGCTCACCTCAATCTAAGGTGGTGGCTGAGGACGAACGGAAATGTCCACTCCAGTCTCCCGCTGGGAATGAGGTTGGACATAGCAGATCACCTCCAACAGCAAGGGCACATCCTGCCGAGGACGCCAAGAGCTCCACCTTGAATGATGGCATGGAAGCGGCTGCCCCTGCAGGAAAGCTCCCTCACTTGTGCACCTCCACAAAGGGAACCCCAAGAAGGTTGAGGAAGCCACGCAACGACAATAATATCGCTGCATCTTCCGAAACCTTTGCTGAGGCCATCGCCAGACACCTCAAGGTTGCCAAAGAGAGTGTATCTTCGGCGAGTCTTGACCTACACCTGCCAATATGAAGGAGATGTCTCCTAGTGACCTGTTCATTTTCCTGGAAAGGGCAGAATGGACGATGACCTAGGAGGAAAACTCCTCGAAAGGATGTACAATGGATCATATGTGGCCTAAGTGCTGTGAGTCTACACTCATCCTTCTTACCTTCTACAGATACCAGAGGAGGATTGGCGAACACGCCAGACACTTTCATGCCTTGTTATGTCTTGAAATTCTGAATTAGGTTCGAAGCGAGGGTATCAAAATGAAAAAATGAATTAATTGCTAATCGAACGTACGTATCCCGCTTAATTTTAAAATATACTAAATTTTTTCACGTATACCGAAATAGTTCTGTACATTGAAACCACACAAATATTTATCAAGATGAAATTTCATTTCGGATTGCGAAAGAAAAAATCTAACAAATACAACATTAAACAATGCTTACATTATGCAACCTCATGGTTAGAAAGAGAGCGAACTCCCTAGGAAAAGGTCTGTTTTTCTCCTGGTTAAAAAGTTGCAACGACGGCACCCAAATGTAGGAATTAGGCCTCAGACGCCACGCCGACGGCCGATCGGGCACCGATTGCCATCTGTCCTTGGAGGGGTGGAAGAATTTCCTCTCCTGCAGGGCGAGAGGGTTGACGGTTTCGTCGCAACTGAAAAACACGAAAAATAGGCCTGTTATCATACTTTTTTGTTGGACAAACAGAATTGAATTTTATCGTCGCTGCGCCCCGACGCGTTATGCTGAATATTACGGGGAAAATGTGTGAAAGGTGAATATTCGGAAAAGTAGGTGTTCAAACAATAAAGGAATATGGTAGTCATGTTTGAGGGTGGCTTTTGTTTTTTCTGTTTTCTATATGAGACATTCTATATTTATTCTGTTATTCGCATTTCCTATATCGGAAATTTTCACTAGCAGATATTGTTCTCAAATAACGATGGTTTATCCTAAATATTACTATCTGCAACTAACTTTGCTGAGACTTCAAGATATAACCTCCGTCCTTGCAGTTCCACTGATGATGTCTGCCGCAGTAGCAGACGAACCGTTTGATACCTTGGGTTCCATTCAACCATGACCTACTGACCCGGATCTTGTTCTTTGTACATGTTTTTGATGTCCGTGAATTTCCTGTCTCTTGTGATCCAACATCTCATATATGAATGAGAATTGAGTTGTCTCTTGTCTTTCAACTACATCACCCAAATAAGGATATAGACACGCTACTATTAATGTCAGTTTCCTTTTTTTTAAGACAAAACACAAGCACTATAGAAACGAATCACATTGGATTTTAATTGCTGAAGATTAAACCCATTTCGAAATACGTTCTCAGGAAGTTTATTTTAGGCAATCGCACTTCTCCAAATGAAAGAGTTTTTGAACTGTGAAGTTCGAGGTGTAATGAGTTGAACTTCAAAACGATGAGCAGCCACAGTCCGTCGCGTATTTCTGATATGTACCGCTATTGGCGGAATCAAATGTGCCAAGTCACTTGAACACTTTCCGTGAATGTATCTATAGTAGAGAGACAAATCTTCAATTTTTCTACGATGTTCCAGACTATCAAGGTTGCATGTGATGTTCGCGTCTCCAATCAGGCGAATGGCTCTTTTCTGGATGGAAGCGGAGCTGTATACATGAGAACAATAAAATAAAGGTCTGATCCGACCTTTATAAACCATCAAACTTGCTAAAATGTGTACAGTTTTCTAGTTAGGAACAGTGTTGCAAGCTTTCGATAAACCTTAACCATTTTGTCAAGATTTGATTTGTTTTATAGTTTATTATAGATAGAGTTTGAATTCAAATTTCATTTCTGATAGAATTAAATATTCATAACTGAATAATTGATCTAAATCAACATTTAGCTTCACTATTCACTTTGGTCGATAAATGGTATATAGAAAATCCATTTGTATGTCAATTTATTGTTAGAATAAATGTAACTGAAATTCATCATTTTATAACTCAATGAAAAATTGCCTAGCATCGCTGTTTATCATCATATATGTTGAAATTCAGAACACGTTGTGTTATAAGTGTACTTTTCATCGTCGATCATCTATGATAATGAATCTAATTGAAATTATTCTAATCACCTACTCATCGACTACTACTACAAATGGTTTAAAGAGAAACCGTTAGTCATAGAATAAGTTTATGAAAAAAAGAAAAATAAGAAGTCACGCTTACCGAAATGGTTTTTTAAATAGACATGCTCACAATAATTTGGAGCAAATTTCACATAGGTTCTGGAAGAAAGGGTGCTTTGTACTAGAAAATGAAAACAGTCGTTTTATGTTGTGAAATTCTAATATATCAGCTTCAAATTGAAAGTGTCGACAGTCAGTACAGTACCAATTATTTGGTCGTTTACCATACTATGCTCTATTGGATGGTGTCCGAATATTGTTTTTTGGTTTTACTTCAAGAAAGTAGTACCTATTTCTTCTGGACAGGGTCGGGAAGAACCACGTCGTTGTTGTTAATTTTGAAATCATGAGGGGTATGTTTGTTCAGTGATGGTTGACAATGTCTCGTGATGTATTTCATTAGTTCGGACTTCCATTGTCTAATATGATATAAATCGATTTGTGATTCCTCAAATAATCTATCAAATTTAAAAAGATTCAGCTGAAAAGAAACAATTATACTTAACAAAAAAATTTACCAGGAAATAAAATACAAATAACAATTGAAAGTTCAACTATTAACAAGAAATGAATATTGAAAATTATGAACAAGAAATGAAAATTTGAAATTGGCTTGGAATATTTTAGTTTTTAACTTTCATTTTTTGTCATTAGCGGCAGTTAGTGTGAAAATGTGCCTTTCAAATTGTCCATTGCAACAGCTGCTGATAAAGCACAATTATTGTTTAAAATAAATCAAAGTCCAGTTAAGAAAACGTTTATAATTTGGAAATGGATAAAAATGAATGAATTTGAAACTATTGCAGAGGATATAACTTAGGCTTATATGACTCAAAAATCTGAAACTGTCAAATACTATACATTGTGGATCATAAACTTCATGTTGAAGAAAATGGAAAACATAGCCACTATCCTAAAAGTTATCGCATTTATTGAAACGGAGACTTTTGTATAAGAGTGAAGAAATTAGAATTTTTCAACAGCAAGCAGATCAACAAATTGATTGGGGTTAGGTTGAGTAAGGTTCAAAGTGAGTGGGTCTATTCTACCTTCAACCATAATCCGCAAGGGTTTGTTGTGGCTCACACCTATTCAAACTCGTCCAAATGAACCCAGCTTCTCAACTCAGTCGATTAGTTTGATTGGTGAGTGGTCTTTGAAGTGTGGATAAACGCCATGGGGTCAACCAATCCTGGAAGATTTTGCTAGAAGTCCATGAATCTTATTGCCATTCAGGTGTTCAATCTTTGTTTGTCAAAGCTTAAAGCGATGCCAATGTCAGGTTCTGATCCTATGAAACTGCTTGCAGTACACTTTTGGTAACTTACTACCAATTGAAACGTTGCTCGGTAGGAGCCAAGAGCTTCTAACGCCGCTTGACTGTCGGAGAGTATTTATATTGACTTGTGTATGAGGTTGGATTCTTCCAATCTCTCTGCACACATATCAATAGCGAAAGTTTCTGTTTGAAATACAGTTACATAGGTTCCTAGGTAGGTTGATATCTCTGTCCTGGGTCTGCGACTGAAAACACCATCACCAGAACCAGTAGGTGTTTTTGATCCATCTGTGAACCAAAAACTATCTGCTCCTAATATTCCATTCTCCCGGAGGATCCAGTCCTCTCTACTCGGGTACAGTTCATAGTTGACAGTTGGAGACATAAAGTCAGGGGTCATTTCCAGAATGCTATAACTTTCAGTGTCAACCAACAGTCTGTTTCACTCTGCATTGAACTGATTTGTGCAATTGGCATTGTGCACAAGTCTATATGCAGTCCAGCTAGCCCCTCTCTCCAGAAAAACGTGGAGAGGGGGTAAGTCCATAAGGATCTCCATGGCCGGTGACGGTGTGGTACTGATGGCACCACTGCTGGCTAGACAAGACTGTCTGTATGCCAGAGAGCTTTGCCTAGGCCGTTTCCTGTAGAACCCTCCGCCACCAGGCACTTGCACCATAAGGAATCATTAATTAATGCCAAAATATTTCACTTCCGTTACAAGTTGAATGACCTCACCATTGAGGGAAAATGGCGTTACATCGTTCATTTTCTTTCTCCTGATGAATGGGATTATCAGAGTGTTGCTGGGGTAGACAGTCACCTGCTCTCTCAGACACCAACTGTGAACAACAACAATAATATGCATGAGCTTGCAGGTCTACTTTTCTTCTGTCGAGGGCATCAAGCAGATTATCCATCAGGAGCTAACACAGAAGGGGAGATAGTATCCCACTTTGAAGGCAGCCTCTGGTGACCCTGAATCTGATGGCCTCGCCTTGAAGAGCCGTAGTTGCAATTCTGTTTATCAGCATGTCATAGATCCAACCAGTGTTAGGAATCACATGTTAAAAGGTAAGACCTCGTTAGTCCTTAGCTCGCATTAGTTTCTCAACTTCTGAGAGATGTCTTTCGTATGGGGGCGACAGCTGATTACCGAAAAAACATATTTTAAACAGTTATGGTCGATTATGTACTTTTCCTAGCCAGAGACGATCCAATAGATTTAGGTAGTGCGTTGTCAAATGCTCCTTCAATATCGAGAAATAGAGAAACCGCAAATTAACTGGGAAAACAAATAATGAAACCTATTCAAAGCTAAAGGTAATTTAACAAAATATTACGATTGTAGGTTGCAACAATTATTGGGTTAGCCGTTCCGTGTTGACGAGAAGAACTAACAAAAATGTCAATTGATCTGAAAAATCACAAAGAAAACAGGTGGCTTGTAAAACTACTAGATACCAAAATTCATATTGAGAAAAAATATTTGTTGTGATTGAGCAAAAAACCAAAAAACCTGCTGCTTTATAGGCAATAATTTTTATGGCCATCCCATACCCCACATTAGATTATCCGTTGATTATAAAAAAAGTTCGATTCAGCCTGTTTGCATCCACAGTCTTGGAAATCTTTTATTGAGAATCGCAGAATTTTTAAATTCACCCAATCCTAAAAATTACATAGGTCATAGCATTCGTCCAACTTAAGCGACGTTATCAGCTCGTAATGATGCACATTTGGAGAGACACTGTGGCTGGAAGTCCCTCAATGAAGCTAAACGATATATAGACAATGCAACTGACGAACAAAATTGAAATAGCTAAGACCACTTGAAAATAATCAGATGAAAAAAATCAATGTGCCTATCTTCTGTTGGAATTTCAATATTTATTACAAAGAAGGGTGTATCTCACTGATTTCTTATTATACACGGTTGCCGTAAATTTGTGTATGCAACACGTCCGAAAACAGTTCTTTGGACTCGCAGTAGAATTTTGTCTACTCGCCCAAAAAAGCATTATTCCGGAATTTGTTACGTGAATTACTATTTTTGTGCATAATATACCAAGAAAAGCTGATAAAAATTCGTAAGTGAACTGCAGCTATTGCATGACCAAAAATGTACCTGTTCACTGACAACACAGTAAGAAAAATGGTTTCTCCAAAATCTTTTTTCATTCACAACTCCTTAGTCGAACTCTTTCCTAACTTTTATCTTGGAACAACATCTCGAATTGATGAATCATGTTTCCAAAGCACAAACAGAAGTGGCTCAATGCTTGTCATTAGCTTGAAATGATATTCCATTTATAGCATGTCGATACTTTTGTTCACATTTTGATTGATTGCTCAAGAAAGCCGAACTATATTGTCTCAGAGTAGGCGCCTTTGTTATATCTTTCTTTCATTACTTATTTCGTGACTGAAAGATCGAATTTCTCATCTGGCGTAATGGGGCTATTTTTGTTCTGTCGAAGTTGTTCAGAAAGAGATACAGCCCGTTTTGTTCCATAACAATTACAGAACATATATTTTTTTTATTTCTAAACTTTTTATCGGATTATTTGCTGAAACACTATTCACCATTTCTAACGGAGAATATATCTGGAGAATAGATTTTCCAAAGTATTGGAAAATTGTTTTGGAAAAGTATTGGAGAGTATTTCAGTCATCATACTAACTGGTTGACAATTATAATAATCGCGTTTATTTCCGACAAAAATCATACCAAGAAAATTTTTGACCATATACTTCTCCATTTTGCTACAAAAATGTTAGAATCTTCCAAATATAGGAAGAAAGCAATCAATTTCAAAAAATACTTCTATATAAAATGTAGATCATGAAAAAAAACTCTCATTCAAGATTAATCTCCCTCTTGACGAGGAAAATAATCCTTCTCTTGAAGAGGAAAAAGAGGAAAATAGATCTTCCTCTTGAAGGGAGGAAGATTAATCTTCCACTTGAAGATGATCTCTAGGTGATCGAAACACATGTCAAAGTGTTGAAATCACTGTGTGGTGTTGGGAAAAAACTCCAGTTCAGAAGTCATTCCAAAAATGAAGTTGAAAAATGAATGTATTCATCCGACTCCAAAATGAAAATCCATTCGAAGAGATTGGTTAGGTTATATTTGAAACATGAAGTTTCTTCATTACGGAATGAAAATTCGATAAAAATTTTTTTTCTGTTTCAGCAATTGAATAATGTTCGATTTTCCTGAATGTAACCTCCTAGAATTTAACAAGTCCTGGCACGCGCGCCTGATCTGGAAGCTTATCCAAATTCGCCTTCCACACCACTTCGTCCAACTAGTAGCTTCCTACCTGTCTTACTGATAAATCCGAGTAAGTTAGTGACGCCTTATCTTCTTACTTAACCTGCAATCCGGAGTCACCCAAGGGCTCAGTCCTCGCTCTCTCCCTATTTTTAATTTACGTCCACGACGTCCCCACGGCACAAAAAACCCTTCAGTATGCCAACGACACTATTCTCTACTCCTTCGCTCTCAATACCCGCAGCTTGCAAATTCAAGCACAAAGCATGATCGACGACTTTGAGCAAGGGTGCAACAAGTGGCGTATCAAAATAAATCTCACCAAAATCCAAACCATATTGTTCAGACATCCTCATACCAGACATCCTATTAACTTAAACCTCAGACTCTTAGGAAAAAATCCAATAGTACAAGGTCCTTCACCAGGACCCTCAATTGGGAGGCCGACCTGAGAGAAACTCTGGACAAAGTTCGGAAAACAGCAAACCTTGTAACGTTTTTTTTTGTTCAGAGTATAACACGAACTATTTTATGAAACTCCCTGTATACATCTCATATTCGACCACGATCAATCCATTTCGTACTGTCCTAGTCATGCTCTTTACTGATAGGTGCCACCAGCCAACAATGAATTAGAACCTAATATTTATCATTTATAATGTTGTCTTTACCTAGAATATTCCAAGTTCTACCTGTCTCTATTAGATGGCACACGACTTCACTCTTCCGAATCCCAAACTCCATTTCTGACCTCTAAAAACATTTCTGAATATTGTGGATAGTTACCAAGGTGATGTAATATGATAAGTGCTTTGCCTCTCTCTGCCTCAGCAAACTGCGTTTATGCATTATTCCTTAATTGGATTTTATATGCTGTATGGCTATTGCTTTTTCATCACTTTGTAGATCATTTTATAGTAAGTTCCATACCTATTTGAAATAGAAACCTTCCTTTACTGGGGTATGTTTTTTTAGTCTTTAGTTTTTTATAATTTCATTTGCTTTAAAAAAAGGGAAATTGGCCTATTTTTCAATCACTTGAAAATTTATTCATAATTCTCTCGTAGGGTTTCTTCTGGAGGGTACCAACTCATCCACCTGAGAAAAGCTTCTGGCTTCGGAATTTGCTTTATAATTAGTTTGATTGACTCCAGTATCCGAATCACCTTCGTCAGCCGAATCCAAAGTATTAGTACTAATTGGTAGAATCAGTTTTCTACATTTCCTGAGAACTGATCCACTCTATATCCATGTAACAGTGGAACATTTTTATAAGAGCATTGCTACAAGTTGTCATCTCTTTAGGAAATCACCTAGAACTCCAAGCACCATCATCCATCGTGGGAAATTATTTCCTGATTCATTTTTTTACATCGAATCATTATAAGACTAACACTTGTTACGCTGAACATAGTACTATGCACAGGCGAGTTACATAATATTTATGTTGATCATATCTAACTTGTATTCTTCTAAACATCTGATTATTTGAAAGCTTGAATTATAAAATGTTATTTTATTTTAATGTTGTTTTTGATTCAACATCAAAAATGTTTTACTTTCCTCCTACTCACGACCCAAAGAAGCTTCCTGCCTAAGAGCTCCGAGCTCCTACACACTTATAAAACCTTCATCAGACCAGACCTGGACTACAAAGCCATGATATACTGTACGCTTCCCCCGAGACTATCCCACCATATCCTAACAACCCAGAGAAGAATCCTACACAACATCCACAACCTCCCTTACCGCTATCCATCTCAACCTAGTAAATACAACCTAGTAAATACTACACCGTGGAGGACCCAGAAGGATACCTAGAAAGAAGTTTCCGTTTTCCTTAGCAAGATTCCTGTGAGCAATGGAAGATCCGTCGAATCAGATCCAAGATATCCTAGAGGAGTACCCACTAGGAATCAAATAGCAGACAGTTACGTCCTGGAAGGAGCTGAAATCGGACGACATCCACCCCCGGCCTAATAACCTGCACCCATATTTAACTGACCACTGTAACGGAACAACAGAGAACGAGAGGAACAGGTAACAACACAATACAACATAAGACTACACAAACACACACAATCTCCTAACCCTGAAGAGGCATAAGCCAATAGCAGGGTCCCTCTCAAAACACACTTGAAAAAAATTATGTGATTTAACCGAAATTTTGAATATACAGTTTTTACTTGACTTGATTGAATGAAACGCCTTATATTCTATTTCTGTTAGATTTTCCTGTATGAAGCGCTTTTTCAAAATATGGAGTTGAAGGACTACCGTTTCGAGTGTCTGCGTCATGAAACATTCCATTTTTCTCAGAAAAAAAATTGAGTGACACTGTTTTTTCGTTGTTGAGAAGTGATTTGGCTGAGAACCTGGAAAATCCAATATTTGAAAACATCAGTTTTTTCATTTATTTCTTTGGCGAATTATTTCGTAATTTTTGATGAATTTCGCGTTGTAATTTATAGAAAAACTAGCTTACATTTTTTTGTTCTCACTGATCGAAAACAAACGTATTTAACACTGTAATTTTTTTGAAATTTTTTTTCCTATAAGGATTTTCAATAATTTTTATTATTTTTTGTCAATTAACAAACTTCACGTTATTAAAATTGTAATCGATATATTTTTCACCAGCTACATGACTATAGTTGACTATAGTTTCGTTTCAACCAGTATGAAAAAACTATTGTGATCTAGTTATCATTTTTTACTGGATAGGCTATATTTTTGAAACATCTTCATATCATAAAAAATTCTTCGAATGAATTTTAATTAAAAATGGGGACCTACCATTGATACTGGTCACCCTGTACATTGAGAAAATATTTTCGAAATGTTCAATGCATTGATATCTGTAATGTTCATTCGAAATATTTTTTTGTTTATGGATTCTCGATGTGACTCACGTGCACTGTAAACTGTGACGCCTAAAATGGTGAGGGCTAACGAAAAATAATGAAAGTTGGTGAATTTTACCCAAATAAGTTGCAGTGACGTTGTTCCACATTGAAACCTGGGCACTTGCTCACACGGCAATGACGTACTCTCTGCTGGATACCCAAAGAACAAGAAACACTGCATGACGACCATTCACTCCAGTTTTCCCATCCTGAAATAAAAACCTCTATTATTTGATTGTTTAATGAAATACAAAGATTTACAATAACTATTTCAATATACAGTGCTTTTCAGATAAAAGTATCCACCTTTAATAACTTTTGTAATACTGGTATTTAGGAAAAATCCAAAAACACGTCAATTTATGT